>PVKC010001785.1:0-33035 GCA_004027635.1 Crocidura indochinensis
CGCCTGGAGTCTGGGAAACGAGCGGGGGTGGGGTGCAAACGTGGGGGAGACTTCCCCTACCTTTTGCAGCCGCCTGGAGTCTGGGAAACGAGCAGGGGTGGGGCCAATATGAGCTGATTATTTTAAATCAGAGGTGATGACTGGATTAATGGCTACAATGAGCACGTTTTGCAATGCATAGCTTTTCGAAGCTGGATTTGAAGCAGGACACAGCAACTCTCAGCTCCAGAGACATACAGAGACATAAACATGGGGTTTAGCTTGTTATGACAGTTTTTTGTCGAGGTCAAATGCGCCCCCTTTTATGGAGCCTCGTGCTCCTCCCCTCCGAGGGGCATACCCCACTATTTGAGAAGCACTGCTTTAAACCATTGTTTTCATTATTATTGTCTTCTTTTTGGGATAGTGGATAGTTGAGGCTTTGTGTTGTTCCTCTTCCACTCTTTTTGAATTTTCCCCCCAATAAATACTGACAACTACAATGCTTGGAGTTTCTACCCTATTAGACCATTGTATTTGTTCTTGGAGTTTTACATGTATATATGGTGTATATTCTAAGTCCTATCATTTTGTATTTATCCTCCTTCTGGCTAGTATTTTAAATGAAGTCTCATTTAAAATAATATTCTGTAGATCCATCCATTTTGCTGCAAAATCCATGATTATATCATTTCTAACTGTTACGTAGTATTCCATTGTTTATAAATACCACATCTTCATGATCCACTCATCTGTTGTTGGGCATCGAGGTTGCTTCCGAATCTTGGTTATTGTACTGAGTGCTGCAGTAAGTAGTGAGTGCATATATACTTTGGAATGAATGTCCTTCCAACTTGGGAATAGATACCCTAGAGAGCAATTGCTGAGTCATATGGCAGCTCAATTCTGAGGTTACTGAGCACAAACCACAGTGTTTTTGATAAGGATTGGACCAAGCATCATTCCCACCAGTAATGAATGAGAGTTCCTTTCCTACTACGTCCCTGCCAACAGAGATTGTTCCCGTTATTTTTGATGTGAGCCATCCTCACTTGTGTTGTCTTGATTTGGATTTTCCTAATGATGAGTAAAGGTGAGCATGTTTTCATGTGTCTGTTGGTAATCTTTTGGTTTTCCTCAGAGAAGTGTCTATTCATTTCTTCTCCCCATTTTTCTATGGCTTTATTAGATATTTTTGGAGCTCAGCTTTCTGAATAATTCTGTCTTAACCTATTTATCTCCAAATGTAAGGTAGTCTCCTACGATTTTGCTGGGCTCTTTTCAGCCCACTCAGGAGAGGTACCGTGCACAGGACAGTAGGAAAACACACACAGGTGACACTCACAGTCTCTTGCAGTTGGTAACCACTCAGGTAGGGGCTGATTCCTCCAGCCTGACATCACAGACAGAGGACTTGCCTTTCTGCAATTTATGCTGGTAGCTGGTTTTCACTCTAGGACAAGTCTTCCTTGGCTTTCCAGTCCAGCCCAAAGAACTCTAGGAGAGTGATTTTTCTGGTCCCTTTTGGCCCACTCAGGAGAGGTTCAGGACACAGGACAGTAGAAAAACACACACAGGCAACACTCACAGTCTCTCACAGTTGGTAACCACTGGGGCAGGGGCAGATTCCTGTTCTCATTCTTTGTGATGTGCTCCAATCTCTGTGGCATGAGATGGTACCTCATAGTTGTTTTGATTTGCATCTCCCTGATGAGTAGTGATTTGTAACATTTTTTCATGTGTCTTTTGGCCATTTGTATTTCTTCTTTGACAAAGTGTCTGTTCATTTCTTCTCCCCATTTTTTGATGGGATTGAACTTTTTTCTTGTAAAATTCTGTCAGTGCCTTGTATATTTTGGATATTAGCCCCTTATTTGATGGGTATTGGGTGAATAGTTTCTCTCACTCAGTGGGTGGCTTTTGTATCCTAGGCACTATTTCCTTTGAGGTATAGAAACTTCTCAGCTTAATATAGTCCCATCTGTTTATCTCTGCTTCAACTTGTTTGGAGAATGCGGTTTCGTCCTTGAAGATACCTTTAGTCTGAATGTCATGGAGTGTTTTACCTACTTGTTGTTCTATATGCCTTATGGTTTCAGGCCTGATATCAAGGTCTTTAATTCATTTGAATTTTTCCTTTGTACAGGTTGTTAGTTGGGAGCCTGAGTTTGCTTTTTTTTAAGTGGCTAACCAGTTAAAGGTCAGAGAAGCACTGAAGGAAGGAGAGCACCATATAAATTGAATTTAGAAATGGAAAATATATATGTATACACACACACACACACACACACACACATATATATATATATATATATAGAGAGAGAGAGAGAGAGAGAGAGAGTCATTGTGAGTCACAATACTGTTCTTGATAGAATTTCATGCATACAACTTTACAAATTTACACACCTTTGGAGAGTGTTTGCTTTCCTCCACCATTATCTAAGGGTTCCTCCTGCCCCCAAAGAACCACCATCAGACCCCCCCTCCATGGTGAGTAAACTCTTTTAGATGAGTTCTCAGGTTCTATTCTCCTTGACCACTTCTAATTTCTTGACTATGCTTATTCATATCCCACATACAAGTGTATCTTTTCCTCTTCTGTATCTGTCTTTTTCTATCTGCTCCTATGACTCTGGCTGACTTCATAAAGTATAATATCAGTGTGGTGACAAATTACATGATTTAGTCTTTTTTTAAGTGATTTGTAGTGGATATATATTATAGTTTACTTAGCCAATCACTCTTTCCTGGACATCTGTGTTGTTCCCTGAATTTGGATATTAATTTGCTTTTATGAATAGCGACTGGAAATATCGTTTTAGAAAAATTTGTTCAGGATCCTGGGATAGATGCCCAGAAATGGAACTGCTGGTCTTGGGAAAATGCTTTCTTTTGGCTTTTCTAAGCTTGTTATGCTTCTCTGGGAAGGTAGTAATGCATTTTCAGCAGATATTTCAGGGTTAAATTACATGTGTTCATTAAATTGTTGTCATACTATTTAACTAATCAGAGAAAAGCAGTGTACTTTGGGAGGAACACTTAGTCATTTCAAGCTTCCATGAAAGCTATGCTTTAACTTTAGTGAAAAACTGTATAAATGGGAGATTAAGGAATAGAAGAAACAATGGGTGTAGAAATAATATAGAGGAAGATAAATGAAAAGAGAGACATCTGCATGCATATTTTTGTTTTAATTTTCTAAATAAAAATTAGTTTCTTCTAATAGATAGCAAGCAGCTCTTCTTTCTTTGTAACTTTTTTGTTTTAATGACATGCCCAGAGTTGCATGAAATTTAGTCTGGTACAGGAACAGTACATGGATACTTTGTTAAAATACATTATCTTTGTATATCCATATCACATATTTTATCATCCTTATAACCATATTCACTAAACTGCAATAATTTTTAAATTTAATCAGAATTATAGTAATCTAAAAATCCCAGAACTTGCCTTTTTAGAATCTATAAATGTACATAGTTTGTATGAACAAATTCCATTTTTTAGATATATTTGCGTACCTCTCAGATTTAAAACCTCTTGAAGTAGAAAACAGCTTTTTACAGGAGCTTTTTTTTCTCATACAACACCTTTCACAAAAATAAATACTTTACATAGAATAGAAAGTCAGTGATTCAATTTTTATTTTATATAGTAATGCTAGTGTATATAGGCAATTATACTTAATAAAATTGTAGCTGCTATGTAAAGATTTAAAAAATTTGTATAATAATGGGTCTTAAATCACTATAGTGAGAATCAAATGAAGCATGTTTGAATATAATTTGAAAAATATAAAAGATGTTCAATAAGATGGAGGAGAAAAACAGTCTCTACTTTTCCGATAGTCAAATTGAATTAAATCAAAAACATCTATTTTTTAATTATCTTTATGACCTCAGATTGTATATAAATTCTATAAAATGTTGCAATCTCTATTTGCCTGTTCTTTTTTGTTTGTTTGTTTTTTTGGTTTTGGGGCCACACCCAGTGACGCTCAGGAGTTACTCCTGGCTATTAGCTCAGAAGTCGCTCCTGGCAGGCACGGGGGACCATATGGGAACCGGGGGATCGAACCGTGGTCCGTCCTAGGCAAGGCAGCAGGCACCTTACCTCCTGCGCCACCTCCTGGCTCCCTATTTGCCTGTTCTTGTTGAACAAGGTCTAGAACTGCCCATTGGCAATCAAATATTTCTTTTTCTTATAATTAGAAAATGCAAAGGTGATAATAATTATGTATCAATATTTGTTTCTGTCATCTGTAAAATGCCATCTGTTTAATAATTTCAGTTCCCAGTTTTATAATTAATGGTGTGCTGCCCAAAATTATTTATAATTCATAAATTATATTTATAATTAAAATGCTATCTGCAACTTCTAGAACTGTCTTTCAAAGAAGTTCAAATATGAGCAGTGGGGAAAGTTTAGAAATTTGTGCTTATGTTAGAGACTATGGGACCTTGAATATAGCTCCGGAAGCTACTGCATAGAGAAAGGTAGAATTATTTGGAAAACAGTTTTTCAAAAGGAAATCCTTTCGCTAAGGTAGAAAATCACAGTGACTCATTTAATAATTTCTATATTACATCACTGCTGAATACTGTGAGCAAGAGTTGCTTTCTCGACCTTCACTTAAATGTACTTTTGAGGAATAGGTAATTTATTATTTATCCTTGAAAATTATGCTATAATTTGCAGGAATAATAACATTAAAGTTTATATTTCCTATTTATTATCACCAAGGGAGAGCTGGACACATTCCCCCATTATTACAAATTACATGGGTGAGTTTTCCCACCTTCAAAGTAATCACAGGGATTAGCACACTCAGAGTACAACAGATGAGCCTCCTTCTGGGAAATTTGTGTCATCAGGGCATGCTCATGCTCAATCCCCCTGCCAGCTAAGGATGAGAGAGTTCAGGCTTTATTACAAGAGTCAAAAAAATGTACTTGTTTACAGTATGACACAGTTTCCTTCTTGGTTTCCAGGGAAATCTACTGAATTTAAAGTGAAGGAATACTAGAATAATAAGAATTACAAGGAAATATCACTCTCAAATGGGAGAGGCATCACTAAAGCATCATAAAAGACAAAATCAATGGACCAAATCATAACTAAGTTTCAAAATAAGCATTACCTTGAAACCTTTGTTCATGTAATTAGAAACCTTATTTTGTCTAACTATTGATTTTGCTAAAGAACTACCAAAGATTTTATGCCCTATAACCTTAATTATTTTAGCTCTCATGAAGACATATTATTTAAACAAGATCAGTTAAAGCTATGCTTTCTAGAAATCATTTGATTCTTATAATCTCAGCTCCCTTTTCCACTCATTTCTTAAAAAATAATTTTTTAAGAACTGTGGTTACAGAAATGTTGATAATTGGGTTTCAGTCATAGAATGTATAGTGTCCTTCACCAATGCAACTTTCCTGCCACCAATGTCCTCAATTTTCCTCCCTCTAGTCCCTTGCCTATTTGTAGGATATGTACTCTTCTTCTCTATCATTGTCATTGTTGTTGTCAGTGTAGATAGTACTCTAACTGCACTCACTGCTCTTAGTAGCAAGCTTCATATCATGGACTGTTCTTCTGACCCTTATATCTATTGTATTGATGTTATTACCATACTGATTTTTACTTTTCTTTTATCCCATAGATGAATGAGACTAATCTGTGTCTATCTCTCTCCCTCTGAATTATTTAACTCAGCATAAAAATCTCCATGTTGATCCATAGGCAAATTTCATCACTTCATTTTCCTAATGGCTACATAGTATTCCATTATGTAGATATACCTCAGTTTCTTTAGTCACTCATCTGTTCTCAGGCACCTGCTTTGTTTCCAGATTCTGGCTATTATAAATAGTACTATATGGAACATAGGAGTGCAGAGTGCATTTTTGCATTGGCTATTCTTGGTGATGTGTGCAAATTATCTGTGGTGTGAAATACCATTTCCTTGGTCTTTTGATTTGCATCTCCATATGGTTAGTGATGTGGAGTATTTTTATGTGCCTTTTGGCCATTTGTATTTCTTCTTTGAGGAAATCTCTGTTAATTTCTTCTTCCCAGTTTTTGATGGAGTTAAATGTTTTTATCTTGAGTTCTGTCAGCATTTTGCATATCTTAAATATTAGCCCATTATCAGATGGGGTATTGGGTGAATAGTTTTTCCCATTCTGTGTCGCTTTTGTTACCCAGTCACTGTTTTCATTGAAGGGAAGAATATTCTCAGTAATGTCAATGGACTAACTATATCAATGAAAAGACACAGATTTTCAAAATGGATCAAAAATTTGAATCCAATGTTTTGCTGCCTACAAGAAACACATCTAAAAAGCCAGAGAAAACATAGCCTCAAAGTCAAAGGTCGAAGAACAATAATTCCAACAAAAAACTGTGTTAAAAATGCTGGGGTTGCCATACTAATATTAAATCTGGTATCAACTTGAGCCACGGTAGGCTCATATGACACCCTGATGATGAGGAAACAGCAGCAGCTTGATCTAAGGGCAGATTTCCTTACCACATTACCTATTGATGAGATAAAATCAGAAGACTCCCATACTAGGACCTGTGCAAAAACCAAAATCTCTAATTACAGAGGACTGACTTTGACAACTGCGACTGAGCAGAAGGTTTCCTGCATCATAAAGAAAGACCCTGAGCTTGACAACTAACATGTCTGGAGCCTGTAGTCTCATGATAGTACACTTCAAGAGTAGAGACACCCTGTATCTCTTAGGCCAAGGGAATTTTCTTTCCAATTTCTCCTAATTTCTGTGCCTATAAAAATAACTAATTTCTTCTCCTAATTTCTTCTAATTTCTGTGCCTATAAAAAACTTGCCGTATATTTGCCCCCTCATTTTTAAATTTTATTTAATATTTCATTATTATTATTTATATATATTTGTTTATTTTATCTTTTTCTTTCTTCTTTTTAATTTATTTATATTTATAGTTTCTATCTGGAAACGGGGTCCCCAGATGCTTCTTTTTTATAGAATCATGGAACATGAATCATCTTGTTCTGTCTCATATCTTTATGTCTTCCTACAAACTGAGAAGATAAAAAGTGTATGGGACCTGGAGACCAAGATGTCTCAGGAGCACTGAGTGAAAATGAAAAATAATCAGACCTAATTACCTAAATCAGAGTCAATGACAATAGAATGAAGAGATCCAAACTATAACATGCTATACACTATAACAAACTATATGGTGGAGGGAGGTCAATGCTGTGGTGGAAATAGCCCTAATTAACTGTCACTATGTACCTGAAATACAACTGTGAAAGACTTACAATTCACAATGATCTTAATAAAAATATTAATTATTTATAGATCTATTAAAAATAGCTCTGTACATAATACTTTCATTGTAAAATTAAAAAAAGATGAAATTGACATATTGAAGAAATGATATAGAAAGTGAAAGAATGCTGAAAAGAAAGAAACAATGAGGAAGGAAGCAGAAAGGCAAAGAAGAAGAAGGGAAGAAAAAGAAAATGAGACTGAATCAATAGTACAGTGGGTAGAGTGTTTGTGTTTCATGCATCAACTGGGTATGATTCCCAGAAGCCCGTATGGTAGTCCAGAAAATCAAAGAAACAGAAATAGTTGCAAATAGTTTTAGGAAGCTAACAGCACCCTAATATCAAAAGCAGACAGAAATGCTGCAAAGAAAAAGAAAACTACAGATCAATATGCCTGATAAAAAAAGAAAAAAAATCCTCAACCAAATTATAGTAAATAGGATCCACAACTCTTCAAGAAGTTCATACATCATGACTAAGTATGTTTTATTCAAGAGATGCAAGGATTGTTTAATATACAAAAGTCAATGTAATACACCATATCAACTAAAGAAAAATAAAAACCATATGGTCATATCAATAGATGCAAAGAAAGCATTCAATAAGATCCAACACCCATTCATGATAAAAAAAACCGACTCTCAACAAGATGGAAATGGAAGGAACTTTTCTCAGTATAGTTAAGGTCATTTGTCATTTACCACAAGTCCATGCAAATATTATTCTCAACAGAGATAAACTTGGTGTGGGGAGAGGAGTTCAAAGAGAACAGGACAAGCCCAGCGACCAGCTCTCAGGTGCAGGGGGAGGAGCGCGGAGTGAACAGGCCCCAGAGCCCAGCTGCGACCAGCTTTCAAGTGCTGGGGGGAGGGGGAACAGGAAATCTGCTCTCGGAGCCACCAGGTCTTAGAACCCAGTGGCACTGGTTCTCAGTTACCAGGGAGAAGGGTGAGCAATCTACACACAGCCTGGCCCTCGACCATTGTGGCCAGGAGCAGAATTGCACTGTCTGGCAGGAAAGGAGAGGCAACTGATCAGGATTGACTAGAGGACACGGGAGGGGCCAAACCTCAACGATCTCAGTCAGCATACCCACCTAGAGCCAAACTCCAGAGAAAAGACCCAGTCCCATGCCACAGGTAGCAAAAGGGGGCTGAAATCTGAAAGCACTACACTACAAGCCAAAACAATAAATGCAAAGATATATGGATAAACTAAGGAAAACACTAACATCTGGGGACAGGGAGAGAGATCCTAACAAATTTCCAAGTCCACCAAAACTCACAGGCCCAATATAGAAAGAGCAAAAGGCAGCCATGAGAAAGGAAATGCAAGTCATAGTAAAAGAAATGAGAGAAACACTAGCCAGTGAGTAAAAGAAATCCATAGATGAACAAATCAACCAACTTAAAGAAGACCTATTACAGAATATGAGAGATTCTATACAACTGGAATTAATGGAAATAAAAAACACCGTAAAAAGCCATACAAGCAGAATCACACAGTTGGAGAAGCACATAGAAGAACTTGAAGGAAAACTACAAACAAAAAATGACCAAGACCCCAACAAAGAAATAAAAAGTAAAGCACTGGAAGAAAAAGTCTAATATCTAATGAACAAAGACAAAATAAATAATATAAGAATTGTAGGTGTATCAGAGGGGGAGGAAACGGAAAGGGGAAGAACAAATGGTCAGGGAAATAATAGCAGAAAACTTTCCCACCTGCTGTAAAGAGGATCCGGGGCAAATACAGGAGGTGAATAGAGTCCCTAATAAAATAGACCCCAATAAACCAACACCAAGACATATAGTAATACAATTGGAAAACAAACAAACAAACAAACAAACAAAAAACAAAGAGAAAGATGAACTCCTTAAAGCAATAAGGAGAAAATAAACCTCAAATATAAAGGAAAAAAATAAGAATCAAGCCAGATCTCCCATTTGAAATAATTCAAGCAAGAAGACAGTGGAATGACATATTTAAACAACTGAATAAAAGAAATTTCTAACCTAGAGTCCAATATTCAGCAAAACTTTCATTCATATGGGAGGGTAGAATAAAAACATTCTCAAAAGAAAAACGAACTTACATTATTTTTACAAACAAAATTGATTCTAAATGACCTACTCAAAGATGAATTACACAATCTAAACTCCCTATTGTTGCATCCACCCTATACAACATAACTGCACAACTACCCTCTCTGTCAATAATCTCACTAAATGTTAATGGACTAAACTCTTCCATTAAAAGACACATAATAGAGATCTGGATTAGAAAACGTAAACCAGACTTCTGCTGCCTGTAAGAAACACACCTACAATTACAGGATAAGCACAGTCTTAGAATAAAAGGATGGAAATCAATTATCCAGGCCAATAGAAAACAAAAAAGAGCAGGGGCGGCCATTCTTATATCTGACCAAATTGCATTCAATCTCAAGAAAGTGATCATAGACAAAGAAGATCACTACTTACTGATCAGCAGAACATTAGATCAAGAAATACTAACCCTGGTCAATATTTATGCACCTAATGTAAGTTAGCAAAATATATGAGGCAACTGCTCAATGGAGATAAACTAATATGCCTTTTCTCTAAAATCTGGTACAAGAAAAGGCTTCCACCTCTCACCACTCCTATTCAATATAGTACTGGAAATAATTGCCAAAGGGATCAGTCAAGTAAAGATATCAAGGACATCCAGAAAGGAAAGGAAGAAGTTAAGCTCTTGCTGTTCACAGTTGACATGTTCGAAAATCCTAGACTTTACCAAAAAGCTTCTAGATACAAAAGATTCATATAGCAAGGTGGCAGACCACAAAATTAACAATCAAAAGTCAATGGCATTCTATACACAAGTAATGATAGAGAAGAAATAAATATTAAAAAAACAATTCCATTCACATTAGTGCTATATAGAAACTCAAAAACCTTGGATTCAACTTAACTAAAGAGGTAAAGGATATATAAAAAGAAAACTGTGGGGCCGGTGAGGTGGCGCTAGAGGTAAGGAGTCTGACTTGCAAGAACTAGCCAAGGAAGGACCGCAGTTTGATCCCCCTCTAAGGATAAATAATATTCTTTAAAGTAGTGGATTAAACACTCTTGAAATTCATTTGGAACAACAAATACCCACAAATACCTAGAGCAATCCTTAGGAAAAAGACCACAGGAGGCATCACTTTTCCCAACTTTAAATTGTATTACAGAGCAATAGTCATTAAAACAGCATGGTATTGGAATAAGAACAAATCCATAGATCTATGGAACAGACTTCAGTATTCAGAGAATGTTCCCCAGATTACAATCAATTAATCTTTGATAAAGGAGTAGAAATGCAAAATGAAGTAAGAAAAACCTCTTCAACAAGTGGTGTTGGCACAACTGGTCAGCAACATGCAAAAAAGTGAACTCTGACCCCCATCTAACACCAGGCACACAGAAAAAATCCAAATTAATTTAAGACCTTGATGTCAGACTCAGCACCATCTGGAATAAAGAAGAACACATAGGAAAAACACTCCATGGAATTGGGATTAAGGCATCTTCAAGAAGAAAACACCACTGTCCAAACAAGTGAAAACAGAGATAAACAGATGGGAGTACATTAAACTGAGATACTTCTGCACCTCTAAAGAAATAGTTTCTAGGACAGAAAGGTTACCCAAGGAATAGCAGAAACTATTAATCAGTACTCTTCAGATGAGGGGCTAAAATATCTAAGATATATAAGGTACTGACAGAATTTAACAGAAAAGAAATCTAACCCCATCAAACAATAGGAAGAAGAAATGAATAGACAGTTTCTCAAAGAAGAAATAAAGAAAATCACATGAAAAGAGTGCTGCATATCACTAATCATCAGGGAGACAAAAATCAAAACAATAATAAGGTATCATATCACATCACAGAGACTACACACATCACAAAGAACAATAATAAGGATGTGGGGAGAAAGTAACTCTTATTCACTGCTGGTGGGAATGCCATCTAATCCAAACCTTATGAAAAACAATATGGGTATTCCTTAAAAAACTGGAAATAGAGCTCTCACATGATCCAGCAATACTACCCCTAGAGATACACCCTAGGAATACACAAGCACAAAAATGCCTTCTGTATGCCTATGTTAATCACAGCACTATTTACAATAGCCAGGATATTGAAAAAACCATATGCTTATAGCAGATCAGTGGCTAAAGAAAGTATGGTATGTATACACAATGGAATACTGTACAACCATCAGGAAAATAAAGTCATGAAATTTTCCTGTACATGGATGGACATGGAACCTATTATGTTGAGTGAAATATGTAGTGGGAGAGAGATAGATACATAAGAGTCTCACTAATTATGGGATTTGAGAAAAATAAAAAACAGAATTATAATAATACTCAAAAATAATAGAAACGAGGACTGGAAGGACCAGCCCACGGTATGAAATTTACCACAAGGAGTAATGAGTGCAGGTAGAGAAATTATTACATTAACATCTGCCATGACAATGGTAGTGAGTGAGAGAACATTATGCCTGTCTTTAAGACAGACAGGGTGTGCGAAGGAGGAAATGGTGGGCATTGGTGGTGGGAAGGTTACACTATTAAAGGTGGTTGTATTTTTTGTGACTGAAACCCAACTACAAACATGTTTGTAACCATAGAGCTTAAATAAAAATATTGTTATAATTAAAAAAAGAAAAAATTAAAAATGTAACCGACAGTAAATGAAACCCTCATCTGATGATATTCATTTTGGGGAAGGATGACATTTTGTAAAATGACCTTAAGATCTCCCCATAGCAAAAAAAAAAAAAAAAAAAAAAAAAAAAAAAAAAAAAAAAAAAAAAAAAAAAAAAAAAAAAAAAAAAAAAAAGAAATTAAAACCAAACAATAAAGTACAGCAGTATCTATATGATGTCTATTAAAATTAATTTGGTAAAATAAATTTTATTAGCTTAAATCTTTATACATAATTTTTGGAAATCAATACCATAGGATACTTTGGTCTTTATTTTAACACTTTTTAAATTAAAAAAAAGAGAGAGTAAAACATCCAGAAGATGCTTTTCTATAAAACTGTATACTTAGCCCACTACCTATGTATTTAACAGTGCTTCCATTATACATGATCTTTGAGGTCACAAAGAGGCAGGAGAGGAAGAATTAAAAAGATGACAGTTTCATTGCTCTTTCTCATCAAAAACAAGAAGATAGGAAGATTGTCAAAGAGAAATGTTTCTTTGAATCCACTCTCATGCAAAATATTTTAAGGTTAAATAATAAGTGAGAGCTATAAATTTAAAATATTTTAAAGCCCTAATTTACAAATATAGCTACTCTTGATGTGTTTGGAGTCAGAAGTAAGGTTTTTGAAGTGGCCTTGAGGAAAGCAAAGATCCCAATTTGAGTAATCTCCAATAAACATAAGCTTATTTAAGGAATGTAATATTCTAAATAAACAGAAGAAAAAACAAATTGTAAGATATATTGCATTTATATTTTTCAGACCTGTCTATGCAAGTTCATTTATAGCATAGAAATATACTCAAATATTTAATAATAGGTACATTTTTTAAATTCAAGAAATGAAGTACCAACTTACCTTTTTATTAACCAGAAAATTTAGAGGTTTATTTTTTGTTTTCCAAAACCTTTAAGAAATTTTGAAATTTTATTATTATTTTACACATATTTACACATATATTATTTTACACATATTCTCTACCTATTTGGCAAGTAGGAAGGACTGGGACAAATCAGTTATTTTAACCTTGAAATGATCTGCATAGCATTCTGGTCTCTGGTGTAATTTTAGCTTCCTTGAATATCTCCGAGGCTTTCATTTGTTTTTCTACTCCCATAGGTTCAACCATTATCTATATGCTAATTAGTCTAAAAGCAAATTTCTTTCTATCTCAAATACCTATTACTAACTTGACCTTATTGGCCTAAAACCTCTTCATCTTGAATACCTTCCAAATTCTCAGGATAGTAATCTGTACTTTATTCTTGACAATGTCAGGCTGAATGCTGTTTCTACATACAGCAAATGGGAGTATAATCCAGACCCATTGAAATATATTAATATATTCAGAATATTTCAAGAGAAAAAATTAAGAATGGTTCATTTACAAGACAATTAATTTATAACTAATGATCTAAAAGAAGTTACTTTAGTGTGTTTTTTAAAATTTTATTTATTGATTGATTGGTTGGTTGTTGAGCTACACCCAATGGCACTCCTGGCTATACACTCAGAAATTGCCTCTGACAGGCTGGATGCCTGTCATGCATGCCAGGAACCAGGCCCTTCTGAAGTCGACTACATACAAGGTAAATGCCCTACTACTGTGCTATTTCTCTGGCCCCATGCTTTAGTGTTTTGTTGAGAATGAAAAGTCATCATGTTCAGAGGAGATAATATCCATTTCAGTAATTTTTATGCCTCACTAAATTGTAAAGTACAAGGCATACATTAAAAACTTTATTAATTACGTGCTAAATGGAACTCAGAAAATAAAATCTCTTTGGCAATATTTTAGCTTTGTGGACATAATAAGGTTTTTATCAAACTATTGAACTGTAGGGACACAATTCATCATAAGACACCATTATTTTCAGCAATGTCATTCAGAAGAGAGCTTCTGTAATCCTGCTTTTTTGTTTCCAATATTCCCATTTACCCACTTTGTAGCATTAATGTCTGCTTACACTGCATTTGAAAGTTACACTGCTTGCATTATAAAATCTCTCATTTTAAAATCAGCAAGCTATTTGTGCTCATAGTTAAGCCTACACTCTATTCCTAGTACCAGTAAATAAATTCCCTTTTATTTATTTATCTCCTTTCTCTCTTTTATTATTGAGAATGTTTGCTCTATTAGTAGTTCCTCCTGTATTTTTAGTTTCTCCTCAAATAATCCTAGCAGCACATGCACACACACACACACACACACACACACACTCACACACACATACACCTACACACACACCTACACAGTCATTTTTTTTATTCAATTACAGAGAAACTCTTTTTCAAGCTTCTTTTCTGCCCACCTGCTGGAATGATTCCAACTTTTTTAAAAGTTGTTTTTAAAGTCCGATGAAAGTGTTGTGCTAATTCCCACTTCCATGATACTGACCAGAAAAAAGAAGTTATTCTGCATCACAAAAAGTAACTTTTGTCAATGTCACAAATGATCTTAAGTTGCTAAATTTAGTGGTCAGTTTTTGTTCAAGAACTTCTTATATTACTTAAATCAGGTAACGCAGTTGAATATTCATTTCCTGCTGAAAAGCTTTATCAAAGTGTCTAGGACATTGTACCCTTATTGTTTCATTCCTATGAGATTATATTCTCATTATGGACCGCTTATGTTTTTTTCCATTTTTGGCTCTTAAAATATTTAATAGTTTTAGTATCCAAGCATTTCCTTACACTTCTTAACTTCTCTATCTCTATCTTCCTCTTTGATCATATTTGTCTTCCAGTATTTATATTCTTACAAATAGCTTCTATATTTGGATATAGAAACTGTTTTCAATATCCTCCCCTTATACCTGAGATTTATATATTCAACAACTCTAGTTAATGGTATGATAAATAATAGAATATCACACAAAACTGAAGATATAATTTCCTTACAAAATATATGTCTACTCAAAAGTATCATTGTGATTTTTAACAAGTGCATCATTCTATGAAAATGATATTGCATTCTCTTATCTGTTTACTTTTCTCTAGTAGGTCATTACTTTTTAAGCCAACATTTAATATATGCATATATTATATAGTATATTTCTAACACTAATAGTGCTTCTTCTCTGACTACATCATTCTTACATTTAGATTATTGCAAATACTGCTTAAGTAAATATACTATTTGTCTTTGAATCCCTACTCTACCTAGTTATGGTCTAATGTCAACAAAGAAACTAAAGTTATCCATCTAAAATATTCCATTTTAGATGCATATGCATTTCATTACTGGCACTGAGTCTCTTTTTACTGCTAAATTGTTACCTGTAAATATTTCTTAATGAATGGCTTATTTGTTTATTTTCCATCGTTCTTCTTGGTATGCTTCTTTATTCAGTTTTAGGAGCTATTGTTACAAATCAGATATTTGATTTTTGCATATTTTTCTTATCTATAATTAGTATTTTCATTTATCATATAGGTCTTCTGAAGAAACACACTTTTTTGTTTGTTTTTTGGCCATACCCAGCGATGCTCAGGGGTTACTCCTGGCTATACACTCAGAAATCACTCCTGGCTTGGGGGACCATATGGGATGCTGGGGATTGAATCGCAGTCAGTCTTAGGCTAGTGCAGGAAGGCACGCCTATCACTTGTCCCACTGCTCTGGCCCCAAGAGAACACATTTTTAACTTAAATTTATTTTAATGGAATTAATTTTGGGGGTTATAATTATAAAATTATTACATAATATAAGGAAATAATTTCTATTTTATTCCCGGAGTTTGTCATTTTGAGTTTTGAAATGCTTGATTTTTTAAAGATAACTTCGCTGTACTCAGCAAAACTCACTTTCAGGTTTGATGGAAAAATACATGGTTTCACAGACAAACAACAGCTCAGAAACTTTCCAGACTCAAAACCAGTCTTAAGAGAAAAACTGAAAGACCTAATTTAAGACAAAACTGACCAAAAGACACACAAAATTTCAATATAAAGATGGCATTAAATCTCAGGACAATTCTATCTCTCAATGTCAATGGACTAAATGCATATGTCTTGAAATATGATCAAAGCTATTATTGCATCATGCAATTATCTAATCCTTTCAGCAAAATTTGTTGAACAAATAGTCTCATCTTATATTTTCCATCTCATCTATATAGATTTATTTTTATAGAATTTGTTACTCAAATATGTAAGTCTATTTCTACTGTCCCCAATAATATATTTTTACAATTAAAACATGAAACATCAGAATTTTAGATATAGATTTTTCATCTCTGATAATGTCAAATTTTAGCATTTTAATCTTTCTGAACTCAAGACTACCATTCTATACAGGAAATTCTTTGGATTTCTACTCCCTGCACTCAAACATGGGTATTCTCTCTCAGTACAGTAAGCTGAGGCAATCATTGTGCTAATCTTATTTGGTTTTCATCTTCTAAGAATTGCCATACTTTATTTACCTGCAAAACTTTTGTTTCATTTGCTTAGAGTGGTTGGTTATCTCAGGTAGCAATAAAAATAAAATGCCTCTTATTCTGCTTTGTCTAGAAGATAAATGTATCATTCTTGAGTACTGTAGTACTATTTTTCTCTGCAAAGTAATTTTATCAAAGATTTACAATTTTTAAAAAATTGCTTTCAGGCCAAACCTGTTATAAGGATTGACATATTTACCTTGGATCCAACTGATCTGATTTCAAATTCCCAGTATTGCACAGTTCCCTAAGCACTTCCAGGCTCCTCTCAAGAGCATAGAGCCAAAAAGTGCCCTAGGCACTGAAGTTTATGCCCCCCACCCCAAGAAACAAACAAAAGTGTTTCAAATTGTAGAAAACAATAAAAGGTAAAATGTTAATTATATAATGGATGTATTCTTTAAAAAGTCATATAAAACAATCAAAAGATAAGTGTATGAATGAAATAGATAAAAAGAACTGTGTATAAATAGGCTTCAATATAACCACACAATAGCTTAAGATATTGTCTGTTTTCTACTTGCTCTGTTAAAAGAGAACCCATTATCTGGGCTGTATAAAGTTTAAGATGACAAGTTTTAACAAAAAAATTCTATGATATTTTAACAGTGAAATTATGTTGGCAATCTGCTTCAAAATATATTTTGCAAATTCCCTGGAATCCACTCATAGTGGCATGCTGGTACAGCTTACTCCCTCTCTCAAACCTTGAATGGGCACTATTTAGATACAGGATTATTATTGAGTTGTGTTCTACCCAGTAGACTGGGAATTGTACTAGTAAATTGTAAAAGGCAGCTAAGACAGAGGAAAGTTGACAATTCAACTGGTTTGTCTGCCAAGTTACATAAAATCCATAAAGGAATTTCTTAACAAAAAGGGACTATCAGTCTTTTATTATGTTATTCCATTTTAGAGCATGTTTGGAGCATGAATTTGTCATTAGTTTATTGATTACCTGGTAAGCTCAACAATTTTCAGTATTTATATCTAACAGCGGGAAGAAGAGAGATGGCATACTTGAGAGAGGGTTGAACGCTTTCCTTTCAACCACCTGAGTCATAATAAAGAGTTCCTGGGAGATTTAGGCCTGATGAAAGCATGCTATATGTACTGCAAAGCACAGTCCTTGCATATCAACAGCTCCTTGCTAGATTTCCACTTGATGTCTCAAAGCTATAACATTATTCATGGATTTCTTGGTGATCCTAATACTCTGGCTAGTGTAAATACTCTTTTCAGAAAAAGAAAAATCAATCCTCAATAAATACTACCCTGTATTTATTTCTGAACTCCCTTTAATACTTCTGAACTCCAGGAAGGAAATAAATAGTGACATATTGTAAGTTTATTTGATAAATATGAGAGGAGAGCAAGAAGGTTATAAACTCAAGGAAGAATGTAGGCTTTTTCCAAAAGTGGAGAAAGGCATGTGCATATCCCAAGTTGAACTGTAGGGACACCTCCCAAGCTAAAAAAAAAATGTCGGCATTTGGAGCAGTGGCACAGGGCATAAGGTTTCTGCCTTGCACGCTCTAGCCTAGGATGGACCATGGCTTGATCCCTGTGCTTCCCATAGCCAAGAGCGATTTCCGAGCACCTAGCCAGGAGTAACCCCTGAGAGTCACTGGGTGTGGCCATCCCCCCCAAAATGTCTGTATTAAAGTAAAAGATGAGAGTACAAACACATTTCAATTTCTCAATGGGGAAAGATAAAATAAACTGTAATTAACTCATAACAATGAAAATATATGAGTTGAAAATCATACTTGATGGGATTAAAGTGAGTCAACTATTGCAAAGCAAAAGCTAACCGACTTGAACATTAGCAAAAAAATTTATACACAATTAAAATAAGACAAAGTGATTATAAATAATACATTTCAATAAGTGGTACAATTCTGGAGGAAGAAGAGAAGAGTAAAGTGACATCTGGGTATATTGTTAATTCTAACTGGTTGTTTTAATTCTTAGTTATAATTCATGTTATTTATTTAATTGAAAGGGTTAGGGGTAAAGATAGTAAACACTTAAAGGGGGAACACAAGTCAAATAACTTCTCCTTTGACCCTACACTGAAGTACAGACAACAGACAGCTTCTCATTAATGCCTCAGTGGTTTCTGGGTAGAGAACAGAAAAGCAGTTCTCACCCTTAGGTCTGGAAAATAAAAGAAACTCAAATGACAGAAACCAGCAGGAAATGAGCCTTGAGGGGTTTTTATGGGGTCATATTGCCCTGGAAGCAAACTTCAGACTAGGACTTCAGACACTGAACATGTGAACTAGAGGGGTTAGGACAAAAAAAATGTACACCTTTGTGATTTCCAACTTGTAGCTCAACCTTCCTAAAAAAGTGTTTCCCTGATCCTTTTCTTTCTAAAAACTTCTTTTTGTGATCATGCAAACAAGATAGTTGTTCTGAGAACATGAGTCATCTTCCAACCTGTTGGCATAATGCCAGTTCAACTTTTTTTCTTTGCCTATCTCTGTGTCTTTTGTTTCATCCTCAAGTGGGAGTGGAACCAAAGTTTCATGCTAACACAGCAATTTGGAAACAGTAGGCTATTCCTTACAGAATTACAGATATACTTTACAAACATTGTAAATATGTAGTTACTCTACTCTAAATAGTTACCTATATAAGCAAGTTCCCAAAGACTTGAATATGCATGCTATTTCAACTTTACTCCAAATGGTTCTAGAATCTTCCCAGCATCCATCAACTTCTAAAATTAAATATAATTATTTTAAATTAAAAATTACTTTAGGGGCCGGAGAGATAGCATGGAGGTATGGTGTTTGCCCTGCATGCAGAGGGACTGTGTTTTGAATCCCAGCATTCCATATGGTCCCCCAATCCTCCCAGGAGTGATTTCTGAGCATAGAGCCAGGAGTAACCCCTGAGCACTGCCGGTTGTGGTCCAAAAACCAAAAAAAAATTACTTTACTATGTGACTATTAATATAGAAACATCAATGTATAATGCAGAATAAAATAAACTTGACAGTTTTCAAGAAGAATATCAATGATTTTAGTTACACAAATTTTAATAAAATTCAGTGTAATTTAGAAAAACTGAAAGTAGATTATTAACTTGGGAAGGAATTGGAAGTACAAGAAAATGAAATTGGGTGGGGAAACAGAATTGTTAATATTTTGTATATTAATGATGGTTTAATGGTAGTCTCTAGTTGCCAAAATTAATCAAACAGCAGACTTAAATACAGCATCTTTTAATTATTCTCAATAAGGCTATTAAAAATAGCCTGTGATAATAGGCATCAGTGAAATTATATATACATGCATGTATGTATGTATGTATATATATATATATATATCAAATGCCTTTTTTATAGTCTTACCTTGAACAATTGAAAAAATAGACTTGCTTATTTGTCTGTTCTCTAGTTTCAAATATTTTTTCTTCTTCTATCTTCAAGTCTTCTAGAATTCAGAGCTTTTATATTATAATGCCCATTGTCAGAAAGAGTGTGGGGAAACACATGGAAATGTTATCTAGGTGTCAGTTATTCAACATAGGGTCCTTAAGACTCACATACACTAAGCTGTGACTGTAATTGTTATTCTTTTAGAAGGCATTTTCATTTTCAGTGGAAATATGAGAAAGCTTGCTTTAAAAAAGAAATGCATTACACATGGCAAAATGACAGGTAATATTACATCTTAGTAGAGTGTGGGTTGATTTGGGGAAGGAGGTCTCCGAGGGTCATTTTCATTGATCAACAAATAACATATTTTTTTTCTAAAGTTGGCTTTGAGCTTAGTAATAACAATGCCTTATATTTGTATAGGATGTTAGTGATTACAAAGTGCTATCACATTTATTATCTCATCCATGCATGCAAAGGCCTTTTGAGGTGAATTAGTTCCAATTTATGATCATAAAATGGACAGCTAAGGCAGTTCAACAATTTGTTTTTCTATTCAAAGGCAGAAGTGGGATTTCAACCAAACTAATTTGACTCCCAGTTCAACAATCTACCCTTGAAACATAGTTGTGTCCAGTTTAAATAATACATTTCTTGAAAGCAAAGTACATTTGTCTCCTTTTTTGCTTCACAAACCCTGCCGGAAACAATCAACAACTTTGTTTAACTAATGGATAGGATTTCTGGAAATTTTATATGAATGTTTTACTTTTACTTATGGGAATATAGAAAAAAATATGTGACCCTGTGGAGTGCAAAACTTTTTCTATCTTTGTTCTGAATCATTCAGATTAAGGTTTGATTTCCTGTCCTCCTAAGCAAAACTGAACTGAGGATAACACAAAGCAATCTGTATGTGATTAAGGAATGTAGGCATATCCCAGCACTCTTCATCTCCTCTGAACTTGGATAAGTTTAATAATTTCCTCATATGGTCAGTGCTAATGCTCTTTTCCATATAGATCTGAGCCTCCCTTGGAGTTTTGTCTATAATAAAAAAGATCCTTATCCTGGAGATTGTAGCTCACATTATAGAAGAAAAACAAACAAACAAACAAACAAGAAAAGTCCCTTGTCAAAAGACTTCAAGAAAAGGAAAAGAAAAATACTGCTTGAAACAACTTACTAAAAGAACACTTTCAAGTATCTGCTAGATATTAAAATCTTATTTTGCTTATTTCAAAAAACTCCTAAAGAAACCTCAAATGTTACATATCCCTGACATTTTTTAACCAAAAAATGATTCATGAAATATGACCTTAGGAAATGCACCCAGAAAAATGACAGATTATCTGTTAATATAATTCTAAAATCTAGATCTCTGTATTATTAATTCAAGTTAAAAGACAAATACCCTTACTTTGAAAAAAACTATTGATTAACAGAAATTACTCAACAAGGTAATTCAAAAGAAAATATAATTTTTAAGCAATAATTTTTTTTTTTGGTTTTTGGGCCACACCCAGTGACGCTCAGGGGTTACTCCTGGCTACGCGCTCAGAAGTCGCTCCTGGCAGACACGGGGGACCATATGGGAACTGGGGGATCGAACCATGGTCGGTCCTAGGCAAGGCAGCAGGCACCTTACCTCCTGCGCCACCTCCGGCTCCCAATAATTCTAAAACAATTACACATCTACACACTGAAGATTGATCTCAACTCTACCTGCAGATTTTCCACAAGCAATAATTTTGGAGGCTGTAAGAGGCTTGTAGTGCATGCCCAGACATAGGTTTGAGCCCTGCACTTTGTATGTTTCCTGAAAGTCACAGAAGCACAGAGCAAAGTCTGGAATATGCCCTGGGCACAGCTGGGAAAACAAAACAAAAAACAATTTGAAGCACGTTTAATGTAACAAAATTTAAACAACTAAAAGACTTTGCTGGGATGCAAGGAAAAGTCTCTTCCTCTTTTTTTTTTTTTTTGCAGACTTATAGATGTGGAATAAAGTATGTCATAGTGATGAATCAGCATGGGTTTAACTATCAGTATGGAAATGAAATAAATATTATCTCTGTGCAGCTAAGAATCTTAGGGCATCAATTCTCTTCTATTGCAGCATTTGACTCTGACAGTATCAAGAGATCTAAAGACCAAGAACCAGGTCCACTACCAAAGAAATTCAGTGCTGCTGATTTGCATTTCTCACCTGCAATTGTTTCTGTCTGTCTCTGTGTTAAGCATTTTCTTATTTAGACAACATGTTGGGAAATGTCACCTGCTCACTAAAAGCAAATGCTTTGTTACTGCTAATGATTAAAGCTAAAATTAAGCTATTGAGATTAGCCTTCCCCACTCTCTTCACTGTAGACTTAGAACCTGCACTGAAGGGAATTGGAGTGGGAAAAAGACTTTGGTTTTTCCTTCATCAAGGAGCCTTCAGTTATACCTCTAAAAAATAAGTCTCTTCCACTTAGAGTGGAGTCAGCAAAAAAAAAAAAATTCAAACAATATCAGGCATATTATCTATGGAGAAAGATTTTAGTTTTGAGATTAGAAAGAACTTATTGATAACCTACTAACAGGTTGAAAGATGATGAACTGATGAACTCATGTCTTCATAATAACCATCTTGACTGCTCCATCACAAGAAGGTTTTTTGATTGTTTCCCCCCTCACATACAAAGGAAGGACAGAAAAGAAAGGGTGAGCTGCCAGAATGAACTGTAAAATTTCTTCATGGCCTGATTCCTTGAAGCCTACTCCATCTTACCTAAAAATCTAGCACAGTAAGGGGTAAGTCTTTATTTTATTTTATATTAGTTGTTATTTTTATTTAAATATCTTGATTACAAATATGATTGTGATTAGGTTTCAGTCATGTAAAGGACAACCCCCCTTCACCAGTGCAATACTTCTACCACCAATGTCCCAAATCTCCCTCCATCCCACACCACCCCCACCTATGTACTCTAGACAGGCTTTCCAGTTCCCTCATTCATTCACATGATTATGGTAGTTCTCAATGTAGTTATTTCTATAACTGCACTCACCAATCTTTGTGGTGAGTTTCATGAAGTGAGCTGGAAGTTCCAGCCCTCCTCTCATTGTCTCTGAAGATTGTTGCAAAAATGACTTTTATTTTTCTTAAAACCCATAGATGAGTGAGACTATTCTGTGTGTCTCTCTCTCTGATTTATGTCACTCAGCATGATAGATTCCATCTACATCCATGTATAGGAAAATTTCATGACTTCACCTCTCCTGACAGCTGTATATATTCTATTGTGCATATGTACCACATTTTCTTTAGCCTCTAAGGTGTAAGTTTTAACTAAGTTTAAGGTAAGGAGATAAGCAGTCCTTATCTTTATGCTTTCAGGCAAGGATTAATATTTTCTTTAGCCTGATTTCAAAACTCAACTCATATCTTTCTTCTTTTTCTATGGAAGTTGAACTCTCAAGTCAAAACTGACAGCTTTCAACTGAAATGGGCTTTGTGGATGGGGTCAGCGTACCTTGTGCAGAGTCCTGAAGAAATTATGTCCCGTGGAGCCTTTCTTGGCTTGTAATGAGTCCTGAAGAGATTAAGTCTGCTGGGGCCGTTCTTGGCTGCCTCGCGAAGAAAAGCAGGACACCAGGCACCAATTTTAGTCAGCTGTGCTCAGGGGTTACCCCTGCCTCTGTATTCAGACATTGCTCCTGGCAGGCTCAGGGGATCATATGGGATGCCAGGATCCCTAGTTAGCCTCTCAGAAAAGGAGTTTACAGTAGAAATATGGAGTATAAGCATACACTGAAGGAGAGCATAGATCAAGCTGAACAGACCAAAAATATAGAAAACAAGCAAACAAACAAAAAAGTAACAAAATTGAAAAACTTCAGATGAAATGAAAAACTCAATAGAGTCTAGCAGAGTAACAGTAGATGAGGGCATAATCAGCGAGCTGGAAGATGAGATGCAAAACAAATAGCAGAGGAGATTGGAAAAGAACCTTAAAGTAAATGATCAGACAATGAAAAAATTACTCACAGGATGTAAGCAGATAAAGATAGAAGTCTTTGATAAACTCAACAGAAACAACATAAGAATCATTGGAGTCCAAGATACCAAAGGAAGAATCAATAGTCATGGACATCATTACAGAGAAAATCCCAGAGCTATATACTGTATGCAACCAACTCCTGTATACCAGCTGAAAGAGATCCTACGAAAAGCACCCCAAGGCATATCCTAGACACATGATGAATCCCACAAATAGGGAAAGAATACCAAAAGCAGCAGGATAATAAAGGAAAATTACATTCAAAGGAGCATCCTTAAGATTTACAGCTAACCTGTCACAAGAAACCCTTAAGACCAGAAGGCAGTGGTAGGATATAGTGACAAATTCAATAAAATGAATGTTTCGCCTAGAATACAGTACCCATCTACACTCACTTTCAGATTTGAAGGAAGAATATATAGCTTCACAGAAAAACAACATCTAGAAACTTTACAGACTCAAAAGCAGCCTTAAAAGAAAAACTGAAAGGTCTACTTTAAGACAAAACAGACAGACACACCAAACTTCTACACAAAGATGACATTCAATCCCATGACAATTATCTCTCTCAAGGTCAATGTTAAGAGACACCTGTTAAGAGACACAGAGTGGCAAAATGGATCCAAAAGTTAAAACCAACATTTTTCTGCCTACAAGATACACATCCGAATAGTCAGAACAAACATAATTCTTATCCATTTCTTCCAGGTTCTCATGCTTTGTGGCATAGAGTTTCTCAAAGTAGTCTCTGATTACTTTTTGAAAATCTGTAGTATCTGTCGTGATCTTTCCCTTTTCATTTCTAATCTGAAGTCAAAGGCTAGAGGTAAAGCATCCAAGGAAACAACTTTCTTAATAAAAGCTGGAGAGACTATATTAATATCAGATGACACAAACTTTAGACTCAGAAAAGTTATAAGGGACAAAAATGTACATTTTGTACTAATCGAGGGATATGTACAACAGGAAGAAATGACACTACTAAACATATATATATATACCCAATGAAAGACCAGCAAAATACTTAATACAATTGTTGGCAAATCTGAAAGAATATTTCAACAAATATCTAAATAAAGATATCAGCACAATAGCAAAATAATAATAGTGGGAGACTTCAACACTGACCTGTCACCCCTTTATAGGTCAACCAGGGTGAAACGCAACAAGAATATACAAGCGCTGAAAAGAGAAATGGAAGAAAGTAAATTAGTATATACCTAAAAGTCGGGAGTCATATTATATGCTGGTATACGGCATACTGAAACTTGCTCCAGCTTCAGGGACGAGTGATCCGCACCCCTCTTGCTTTTAAGAAGTAACTTACTTTTAAGACTTTTAGGAAGTTTTTCATGGGTTGAAGGGTCATCTTATATGCAGGCAAATACGGTATATATGTATATATGACACTCAATCTCCAGAAAAATGGATACACTTTCTTCTTCAGTGCATATGGATCATTCTCCAGGATAGACTACATGCTGACCCATAAAACATATCTCCATAAAGTCAAGAGGATAGAAATCGTATAGACTATCTTCTCAGATCATAGGCACTGAAAATAGAAGTGAACACAAAGGGACACAGAAGAAGAACTTTAACACCTGGAAATTAAACAGCTCACTACTAAAAAGCCAGTGGGTCAGAGATGAAATCAAAGAGGAAATCAAAACATTCCTGTAAATAATTGACAATGAAGACACAAATTACCAGAATTTATGGAACTCAGCAAAAGCATTACTATGAGGAAAATGTTTGCTTTGGAAGCACATATCAGAAAGGAAAAAGAGGCCTTTATAAAAAGCTTAATGACACAGCTTATAAAATTAGAAAATGATCAATAAAATGAACCCAGAATAGGTAGGCAGAAGGAAATACAAAGTTTAGCTCAGAAGTCAATGAAGTGGAAATCAATAAAACAATTCGAAAGATAAATGAAAGCAAAATTTGGTTCTTTGAAAAAATAAACAAGATTGTTCATTTGTGAGCAAAGCTCACAAAGAATTGGAGAGAGAAAACTTAATAAACTGGATTAGAAATGAAAAGGGGAGATCACTACAGATACTACAGTTTCAAAAGGCAATCAGAAACTACTTTGAGAAACTATGCCACAAAACATGAGAACTTGGAAGAAATGGATAAATTCTTGGTATCTTATAATCTTCCACTATTAAACTGTTTAGATATCTACACAGACCCATCACTACTGAGGACTTTAAAATGGTAATCAAAAGTCTTCCCAAATAACTACACTGAGAACTACCATAATCATGTGAATGAATGAGGGAACTGGAAAGCCTATCTAGAGTACAGGTGGGGGTGGGGTGGGATGGAGGGAGATTTGGGACAATGGTGGTGGGAATATTGCCCTGGTGAAGGGTTTTCTTTACATGACTGAAACCTAATCACAACCAAATTTGAAATCAAGATGTTTAAATAAATTGAAAAAAGAAATAAAAAAATATTCACAAAAAAGTCTTCCCAAAACTAAAGGCAGGCACAGATAAAATCACTAACAAATTTTTTAAATATAAATAATTTAATTGTAATTATTTTGATATGAAATGTGTTTCATTGCAGTTCTGTAGAGCCAGATTGCATACAAAAGTTTTCACTCAGCAGATATAGGTTTGACATTGACAGCTTATTTTTTTAATAAGCTCTCACTGTTGCTGATAGACTGTTCCCAGCTTTTGAGTATCATATTTTCTTTTTTTAATATCTTTATTTAAACACCTTGATTACAAACATGATTATGGTTGTGTTTCAGTCATGCTCCCATCATCAATTCCCAAATCTCCTTCTTCCCCACCCCACCCATGCCTGTACTCTAGACAGGCTTTCTACTTCCCTCGTTCATTCTTTTTGTTAAGATAGTTCTCAATCTAGTTATTTTTCTAACTACACTCATCATTCTTTGTGGTTTGCTTCATGAGGTGAGCTGGAACTTCCAGTCCTCCTCTCTTTTGTCTCTGAAGATTATTTCAAGAATGTCTTTCGTATTTCTTAAAACCAATAGATAAGTGAGACTTTTCTGCATCTTTCTCTCTCCCTCTGACTTATTTCACTCAGCATAATAGATTTCATGTACATCCGTGTATAGGAAAATTTCATGACTTCATCTCTCCTGACCTCCTGACAGCTGCATAATATTCCATTATGTATATGTACCACAATTTCTTTGGCCATTCATCTGTTGAAGGGCATCTTGGTTGTTTCCATTGTCTGGCTATGGTAAATAAAATTAAATAAAATAACTAATTCTTTCCAACCTTTCAAGAGGAACTACTACCAATACTTTTCAGTTTCTTTCATGACATTGAAGAGTCAAGAACACTTCCAAATAGTTTTTATGAAGCTAACATCACCTTCATACCAAAGCCAGACAGAGATGCTGCAGAAATGACTACAGATCAATATCCCTGATGAACACAGATGCAAAGATCCTCAATAAAATTCTAGCAAATAGGATCCAGAGCCTCATCAAGAAGGTTATACATCATGACCAAGTAGGTTTCATTCCACAAATGCAAGGATGATTTAACATACATAAATCAATCCACATAATATCCTATATCAACATAAAGAAAAATAAAAACCATATAATCATATCAATAGATGCAGAGAAGGCATCCGATAAGGTCCAACACCCATTCTTGATTAAAAAAAAATGCTCACCAAGATGGCAATGGAAGAAACTTTTTTTTATCAATATAGTTGAGACCATCAACCACAAGCTAATGGCAAATATTTTTTATCAATGGAAAAAAAAAACCTTTCCTCTAAAATCTGGTAAAAGCAAGAGTTCCCATGGGGCTGGAGCTGTGACACAAGGGGTAAGGTATCTGCCTTGCCAGCGCTAGCCTAGGATGGACTGCAGTTCGATCCCCAGTGTCCCATATGGTCCCCCAAGTGAGGAGCAATTTCTGAGCACATATCCAGAGTAATCCCTGAGTGTCACTAGGTGTGGTCCAAAAAAAAATGACAACAAAAAAAGAAAAGACAAGGCTGCCCTCTCTCACCATTCCTATTCAACATAGTGCTAGAGTTTTTGCCATAGCAATTAAAATATCTCAAGGACATACGTATAAGAAAGGAAGAAAGAAAGCTCTCACTGTTTGCAGATGATATGATACTATATTTAGAAAGAAAGTTTTAATAATATAAAATAGAGAATTTTTATTACTAAAATTTTAAAGAAAATAGGACAGAGTTTGGGGATATTTCTTCTTTTTTTTCAACTAAGCTTAATGAGAAAAAAAATAGGTGATTTTTTTCATCCTCAAAAAGCTGAATGCATATTTTTCTCAAGTGCATCTGCAACCTTCTCTAGAATAGACCACATTTTAGGACACAAATCTAATGTTCTTAAAATCACAAATATAAAAATTATGCAAAACACCCCCCAATGCCACAGAGATAAAAAATTTATTGTAAAAAGAAGATGTAGAGAAAAACTAACACCTGGAGACTAAACAACATGCTGCTCAACAGCAGCTGGATCATAGAGGGAGTCAAGGAAGACACAAAGAGATTTCTTGAGACTAATTAAAATGAAGAAACAGGGGCAGGAGCAATAGCACAGTGATAGGGCATTTGCTTTGCACATGGCCAATCTAGGAAGGACCTGGTTCTATCCCCAGCATCCCATTTAATCCCCTGAGCCAGGAGCGACTTCTGAAAGCATTGCCAGGAGTAACAGGATTAACAGGATTGGCGTCACAGGGTGTGGCCCCCAAAAACAAACAAAACAAAAAAACCCAAACAAACAAATTTCCAAAACCTATGAACACAGCAAAGGCAGTAATAGAGGGAAACTCACAGCAATACAGGCCTGCATTAGGAAGAAGGTAAAAACAAAATCAACAACAACAAGGCACACCTTAAATATCTGGAAAAATAATAGCAAAGGAACCAAAATACTAGCAGAAGAAAAAAAAAGCAGAAATCAACAATATAGAAACAAGGAAACAATACAAATAATTTATGAAATCAGGAGCTGGCTTTTAAAAAAAGAATAAGCAAGATAGACCTACATTTGCAAGACTGAGAAAGGAAAAAATGGAATATGCTTAAGAAAATCAGATCAGAAATGAAAGGTGAGAGATTACAACAGAGCCTCAAGAAGTCCAAAAAATTTATGATATTCTATTATGAACAACTGAACTCTGTCTGTTAAGCTAGAGAACTTAGAGAAATATGAAGATTTCTGGAAAAATGTAATCTTCCAAAACTGAAGAAGGAAATATAAAGCCTAAACTTGCCAATCACAAGAAGGAAATTTGAGCAGTGATTAAGAAACTCCCCAAGAATAAAAGATCAGGACCAGAAGGGTTTATGGATGAGTTTTAACAAATATTCAGAGAAGATTTATTACCATTGATTCTTAGACTCTTCCAAAATATTGAATAGACAGGAATCATTCCAAAAACCCTCTAACATCATGCTCATACCAAAGTTGACAGAGATGCTACCAAGAAAGAAAACTACAGAGCAATTTCACTAATGAATGTTATTGTAAAATTCTTACTAAAATCTTAGCAAACGGAATCCAAGAACACATTAAAAATTGTAGTTCATAACCAAATGGGTTTAATCCCTGGGATTCAAGAATGGTTCAATATATGCAAATCAGCTAACACCATACACCACATCAGTAAAAGGAAGGATAAAATCCATACGGTCATTTTACTCATGCAGAGAAATCTTTTGACAAGTTCTAACACTCATTCATGATTAAAACCCTCAGAAAAAAATGGTGTGGAAAGAACCTTCCTCAAGATAGTAAAAACTGGGGCCAGGAAGGTGGCGCTAGAGGTAAAGTGTCTGCCTTGCAAGTGCTAGCATAGGAGGGACCGCGGTTCAATCCCCCGACATCCCATATGGTCCCCCAAACCAGAAGCAATTTCTGAGCGCATAGACAGGAGTAACCCCTGAGCGTCAAACGGGTGCGGCCCAAAAACCAAAAAAATGATAGTAAAAATTTCTATAAAAATACCACAGCCAATATTAGTTTTAATGGCAAAAAACTACTATTACTACTAAGGTCAGATATGAGGAATGATTATCCACTGTCTCCACTTTTATTCAACATAGTATTAAAAGTTCTAGCAATAGCAATAAGACAATAAAAGGAAAGCAAACAAATCTATTAAAAAAGGGAAGGCAAACCATCTCTATTTGCAGATGATATTATGATACACTTTGAAGACCTCAAGGAGTCCACAAAAAAGCTCCTTCAAACAATAAACCAATACAACACAGTGGCCAGCTACAATGTCAGTACACAAAAGACAATTGCAGTCCTTCATACAAATAATGACAGAGGAGAAAGAAATCAAAAAGTCTATCCCATTTAAACAGTGTCCAAAACTATCAAGTACCTAAGAATCAACCTAACAAGAGTAGTGAGAGACCTGAAACACAGAAACTTCAAAACACTTAATAAAGAAATTTTAGAATATCTAAGTAACTGAAATAATATCCTATACTCATTGAGTAAAGGAATCAATATCATCGAAATGACCATCTTACCTAAACTATATAGATTAAATGCAATCCTTATCTAAATTCAGGCACCATTCTTTGGGGACTTAGAATCATCAATTATAAAGTTTGTGAAAACATACAAGACCTAGTGTAGCCAAATGCATATTGAAAAACAAGAAACTGGGAGGCATTTCATTACCTAATTTGAAGTGGTACTACAAAGCTACAGTGAACAAAATGCATGCTATTCAAACCAATACAGACTTTTAGATCAATGGGTAAGAATAGAATATTCAGTGACAAATCCAAAATATATGGCCAACTAAATTTTGTTTTGTTTTGTTTTGGGGCCACACCCTGTGATACTCAGGGATTACTCTTGGCTATGAGTTCAGAAATTGCTCCTGGTTTGGGGGACCATATGGGATGCTGGAGGGTTGAACTATGATCAGTCCTATGCTAGTGTAGGCAATCCTTAAGGCTTGTGCCACCATTCTGGCCCCTCGAATTAATTTTTGACAAAATAGTAAAGAACTTGGAATAAAGACAGTCTCTTCAACAAATGATGTTGAAACTATTGGATAACCATATGTTAAAATTAAAGATTAATCCAGATTTTACACTGTATACAAAAGTCGATTCAAAGTGAAATAAAGACCTTGAGATTATACTTCAATTCATAAAATTCAGTGAGGGAAACATAGGCAGAACACTCCAAGACATAGACTTCAAGAAGTCTTCAGTGATAAGATGCCAATGGCAAGGTTTATAGTATTAAATCTGAATAAATGGGATTACATCAAAGTAAAAGTGTCTATTTCACAAAATGGGCTAAAATTGGAAGACAGCTAAGTGAATGGGAGAAAATATTTTACGCAACAAATGAGTAATGGTTTCATATCTAGCATATACAAATTACTTACAAAGGTTAATTCCACAAAACCTAAAAAAAATCAAAAAATGGGGAGAAGAAATGAACAAACACTTCTCTGAGAAAGACCAACAGATGGTTAACAGACACATGAATAATATCATTTACCATTAGGGAAATCCAAACCAATACAACAATAAAATATCATCTTAGATCAGTGGTTGGCAACCTTTTCTTTCAACTGAGCCAAATCTCGCCAAAACCATGATTAAAATTTATTTTGAGAGCCACATATTTTTTGTTCTTGTTTTTGTTGGTTTGTTTGTTTGTTTTTGGCAGTGCTCAGGGGTTACTCCTGAGTCTATGCTCAGAAATCGCTCCTGGTAGGCTCAGGGGACCATATGGGATGCTGGGATTCAAACCACCAACCTTCTGCATGAGAAGCAAATGTCTTACCTCCATACTATCTCTCTGGCCCTGAGAGACACATTTTTAAAACCGAAATACATAGGATGGTACACTGTTTTTAGTTTAGTTTCAATAAGTTTTTATTGAGTATATTCTGCATGTAAGTATCCATATAGGTCAGGAGGATACAAATAACAAAACTAATAAAACAAAAACTTGAGAACAATCTTATTTATCGATAAATTGCACACCCGTACATTGTATCCACTCATTGTATGATAGACTGGGTTCAAAAAATCTCCCTGATGAACTAAACTCTGTGACAGATGACACAGTAAGATAATTTGTGAAATTCACAATTGTGATCAAATCCAGGCTATTCACCACACTGGGTGAACTACCAGTATCTTATTCATGAAGAAATGAAGTGGCTGTTCAGGGGAAGGGTGCTCTCTCACTTTGTTGGCAAGAGGGAAGAAGTGCGGTTCCAGTGAGAGCAGAATTCTGACTTTGTACAGCCCCAGTTGGACAAGGAATGGGTAGCTAAGCTTGTGTATTTGCCAGAAATTGTTCATTTTCTCTATGAATTTAATATTTCTCTGCAGGGGTGTTTCACAAGTAGTTTTTACACTGAGACATAAGATGGATGTGTTCAAAGAAGAATCTGATTCTGGGATAGCTGTGTCTGAGAAGGAGATATTGAAATGTTTCCACTCTTGCAAAAAATTTCTGATTGGCACTTATATTATGCAGGAAATCATAATCAAATGAAAAGCAACATTTAAGGGCATTAGCTCACAACTTTAATCATGAGTATTCTGAACATGAGAATCCACGGAAAAGAAAACACTGGATTGAGAATCCCTTCATGGAAGATGCCCACTCTTTTGCAAAATAAAATATGTGTTTTAAGATCACTCCAGGCACTGTATTTCTAAACCCCACCTAACCTGGTCTGAAGAAGCAGGGTAGCAGAAAGAAATAATAAACAGAGCTAGGGGCCAGAGCTGTGGCGCTAGAGGTAAGGTGTCTGCCTTGTCAGCGCTAGCCTAGGATGAACTGCGTTCTATCCTCCGGCATCTCATATGGTCCCCCAAGCCAGGAGTGACTTCTGTTGCGCATATCCAGGAGTAACCCCTGAGCATTACCGGGTTTGGCCCAAAAAACAAACAAACAAAAAAACAACCAAAGAAACCAAAAAAACAAACAAGCTATCCAGGAAAGGATGATCATGGAGTCCATGGCTTTTTACCTTGTACTCTCTGCCTCGAGCCCAAAAAGCTAGAACACCTCTTTCTTTATTCAAATCAATTCCCAATACCAGGAGGCTTC
>PVKC010001785.1:33135-47979 GCA_004027635.1 Crocidura indochinensis
AAAAAAAAAAAAAAAGAGAGAGAGAGAGACAAAAGTACATATTCAGTGGACTTTTACATATCAAAGGAAGAGGTTTAAGAAAGGATGACATTGGGGGAAAACCTTTGTTTAGGGTTGATACTGGGTATCATCTTACGATGCACACAGGGAGCACACTAACAGAGGCTAGGAGCAGCGTCCTGAAGTCCTGACTCATGGAGTGGCCGCCGGGCACACAGAAGAGCCAAATGGAGGTAAGGTGTTTGCCTTTCATGCAAAAGGTCATCGGTTCGAATCCCGGTGCCCCATATGGTTCCCCGTGCCTGCCAGGAGCAATTTCTGAGCATGGAGCCAGGAGTAACTCCTGAGCACTGCCAGGTGTGACCCAAAAACCAAAAAAAAAAAAAAAAGTGTAAAGAGCCACATGTGGCTCCCGAGTCGCAGGTTGCCGACCATTATCTTAGATCAACAAGAATGGCACATATCAAAAATAATGGGAACAATCTTAGTGGGGATGTGATAAGAAAGGAACTCTGATTCACTGTTGGTTGGTGGGAATGCTGCCTGGTCCAATTCCTATGGAAAACAGTTTGGGGGAATCTCATAAACTTAAAATTGAGCTTCCATACTACCCAGCAATCCCTCTTTTGGGTTTCTATCCCCAGGACAGAAAAACATTCATCCAAAAGGATATATGCATCTCACTATTCATTGTAGCAGTCAGTACAATAGCCAAGCCTTAGAATCAACCTAGATGTTGAACAATAGACGAGTAGATCTTGAAAATGTAGTACATATATACATTGGAAAACTACATAGCTGTAAAAACTGATGCAATCATGCAATTTGCAGCAACATGAATATAACTGGAATATATAGATATAATAAATAAAATAAGACCAAAATATAAATACAGAACATCACTTAATATGTGGTGTTTAGAAAAATTGCATGAAGAAATGCAATGGTCTAAATGAGAGTTGTCTCAAATATCCTCAGTCCCAGAGCATAGGGAGGAGAAGGAAAGAAATTGAATAGAAGTGAGGAACACAAATATGAAAGGATGGGACCAGTGGCCAAGCAGTCTTAGGTAGATCAGTGTTGTTAGAAAGGGACAGAACTAAATATTGAAACCAAAGGCAGCGACAATGGAATCAAAGAGCTCCAACTTTAAATAATTTAAATTTAAAACAGTCTTGTTACACTGGCAAACTGGGGGGCGGGAAGTTGGTATGGCATACACTGGGGGAACATTGGTAAAGAGAGACTGGTGGTGGATTTGCCCTAATTCATTTTATATCTGAAACCCAACTATGAAGGAATTTGTAAATCAAAATAGTTTCAATAATATAAAATAAAAAGTGATTTTCTTTGAGGGCATGTTCACTGATAAACTCCCATCTGTTTGATCCTTTTTATTATTTTCAGTCGTACAGTAGAAAGCAAAGGAAGGAGATAACTATTTAATCGCAGCCTCTAGGTTCTTTCTTGTTCTTAATTGAAGATTATCAAAATTTATAATATTATTGATACAATATTTTGTAAACATGTGTAAACGTTTATAAGATGTAGGAAGGGATTTTATTTGGCTAACGTTGACAATAAACAGAAGACTCTTATTTGGGGAATATTGAAAACTGTCAGTATGACCGGTTGTTGGAAGACTAATCTCATAATTTCTAAGGCATCCTAAAAAATAAAGCATATTTTTTATACAAAGCATCACTATTACAACCTGGGAGTAAAGGGAATGCTAGAATACCAGGAATCTCAGTAATAACCCTGAACAATGGTGAATGTAAGCCCCCCAATAAAAACAAATGAAATTAAAAATAAATTAAACTTCAAAATTTAAACTATTAATACTCTGAAGTCACTGAGAAAATTAAAATGATAAGTTATAATCAGCTTACACTGGTGACCAGTTGAGTGAAGATTCTTATTGACTGGCTGGTACAATTGTTCATTGGGTAGGGCATTTGTTTTTCATAAAGCCAACCTGAGTGTCATCAACATTCCATATGACCCCCAAGACTACCACAAACAATTTTTGAGTGTAGAACCAGGAAAATCTCTGAGCACAACTGGTTGTGGCCTGACTGCACCCCACATCCCCGCCCCCCCCAAAAAAGAAGTCTTATTCACAGAATAGCAGCAGATTAAAAGATGGTAGCTCCGACTTTAATGTACAATAATCTTATCTATATGGTATAAGGAAAGGTTTTTATGGGGGAAGAGAACAGGAAGGCACATTTTGGGGGCATACCCAGTTTTGCACAAGACTGCCCATATGTTCTATGCTCAGGGGTCACTTATGGTAGTCTTGGGGAACTACCTGTATGGGATGCTGGAGATTTAACCCAGGTTGGCCACATGCAAGACAAGATCCTACCCACTGTACTATGAAAAGCGCATATTTAACATGGGAAATTTTTTGCTTTGGATTATTAAGGCAATATTAATTTATAACATTATATTTATATTATATTTATAACATTATATATAATTTAGGTACATAGTATTATAAATAGACACTATATATATTACACTAAATCACCACCAAAAATTTAGGTTTTTTTTTCCCTATACAATTATACATTTTTTTCTAAAAGTCTGATTTCTTCCTGTTGCATATATCACTTGATTAGCACATAGTGTCCATCTTTGTCCCTTACTACTTTTCTGAGTATAAAGTTGGTGTCATCAGATATTAATATGGCCACCCCAGCTTTTTTGAGGGTGTTGTTTGCTTCGATGATTTTCCTCCAGCCTTTGATTTTGAGCTATGTTTGTTCTGACTATTTAGATGTGTTTCTTGTAGACAGCAAAAGGTTGGATTCATCTTTATGACCCATTTTGCCACTCTGTCTTTTAATTGGTGAATTTAGTCCATTTTTTGAGGGAGATGATTGTCATAGGATTTAATGTCATCTTTGTAGATAAGTTTGCTGTGCTTGTTGGTCTCTCTTGTCTTAGAGTAGACCTGTCAGCTTTTCCTTTAAGGCTGGTTTATCATCTGTGAAGTTTCTGAACTGTTGTTTATCCATAAAGCTATATATTCTTCCTTCAAACCTGAACGTGAGTCAGGCTGGGTGCAGTATTCTCAGTGAGGCATTCATTTCATTCAGTTTTGTCACAATATCTCACCATTGTCTTCTGAACTTCAGAGTTTCTTGTGACATGTCTGCAGTAAGTCTTAGGGATGCTCCTTTGAATGTAATTTCCCTTTTTGATCTTGCTGCATTCAGTATTCTATCTCTATCTGTGGGATTTGTCATTGTAATGAGGATGTGTCTTGGGGTGTTTTTCTTTTTTTTTTATAAATATATATATATATTATTTTAATCATAGTGGTTTACATGATATTCACAGTAATATTCCAGTTACATATAAACATTGAATCAGGGGAATTCCCATCACCAAGTTGTCCGCCCTCCACCTCCATTCCCATTCTGCCTCCCATATCCTCCACCATCTCCCCAGGGTCTTCTAGATTGAGTGACTCCCTCTGTTTCTGGTTTATTACTTAGTGATCTTATATCTGATTGGGCTTGGTGTCTCCATTGCTTCTCCCTCTGATTGGGAGGTAGGATTAGATAGTTTGAGTTTTGTGGTTTTGTTTGGGGAAGAGTACTGTAATAGAATGGGGTAAAAATTAAGTATGCCTACAAAGGGCAGAGTCCTTCTAGCAGCTCTCATCCTCAGTTTGAGAGAAGGGGAAAAGAAAAGGTGAAACACCACAACATTTTACAAAGACATATCAAATAAGACATCTAGTGAGCACTGCAGTGATAAAGATATGCACCACATAATTGCCATGGTCTTGAGATAAAAAACATGACAGAGCGCAAAAAATCAAAGAGAAAAGAAGAAAGAAAAAGTACGTGTATAAGTAAAATAGTGGACTACTACTTACATATCTACACCAAAATAAGAAGGTCGATAAAAACTAGATAAGAGAAAAATAAAATAGTAATAAGAAAAATAAATTAAAAAAGATTATTTTGAACTTCTTGTCTCTCTCTCTTTTGTGGTTTTTGGGTCCCACCCGGTAATGTTTAGGGGGTTACTCCTGGCTCCATGCTCAGATATTGCTCCTGGCATGCCAGGGGACCAAGTGGAACACTGGTATTCCAACCGATAACCTTCTGCATGAAAGGCAAATGCCTTACCTCCATGTTATCTCTCCATCCTCCCCCCCCTTTTATTCCCTTCTGCATAGGCACATTAAAAATTGGGGTCATTCGAAAAGGGAATCTCCTTGGCCTAAGAGATACAGGATTTCCTCCCCCCTGGAAAATATCATCATGGGATTATCTATAGACTCCTTTCAAGTTCATTTGCTCTCTCCTTGATGTTTTCGTGTTGTATGGAAGACTAGAAGTTGCGATCTATGATTAATAGCCAAATGATTTTTCAGACAATTTCTTTCTCTGCGTCTTATAATAATAATTACTTTCACATATTCAGCAAAGTGAGAAATTTAGTGAGGCAATCAGTGGTCTGGGGAATGAAAAAGTAGTTGGCTTGAACAATGCTTATTTGGCCCAAAATCTTATTTCTCAAGCTTTGAGACTGATGTTAAGATGATTAAATAGGGCATGCCAAAGGGAGTTTCTCAGCTGCTTCCTGTAAGTCTTTCTGGATTCTTCACTCTTTTTAATAGGACTATTGCTTTAATCTTTTATTAAATTATACATAAGTTCAATTGCATTTATCCAAATATTGATTCAATATATCAACTAGTATATGTAGTTATTATGTGTCTTTAGTGCAGCATGATGAAATGTGAATCTAAAACATAAAATTTACTATGATATTCCTGCTCTCAAATAAAATGTTACACATTATATTATACATAACTGTTCAATATGCAAAGATCACACTGTACCCCAACTGTAGGTATTAGTGAATAATCTGTTGCATAATAAAATTTTGTTATAAATATATTATTAAGAGTTTTTCTTAATATTTTGTAAAAATAATAGCAATTCTTATTATTTCTTTAATAATATATTCTTAAACTTCAAAAATCAAAGTAAATGAACCAATTTATATGTTATTCAATATATTAAGGCATATTAGAGCATAACTGAAACATACATAATAAAGCATAGTTGGCTTCAAGAATTCTAAGACATAATATTGTGATGAAAACACTTTCCAATATTCTTTTAAATCTGGGTTAAATGTTGTGGCTAGCTTTTAACTCCAGTTGTATTAGAGAACTTCTTTGTGTTCCCTTGAGGATAGTGGGTGACACAGATAGCAAAATATGAAGAAATGAGAGACCACATATTGCATGTGGGAAAACAACGTGTTCTAATCTTTAATGTGTGGGACCAGGTATAACAAGTATGGAAAGAACAAGCCCATTAACAAAGCACAGATATTTTCTAGTAAACAGAAACATTAACAGTAACATTGATTTATAAAACAATTCGCCTGACTAGTGTGGTATGCAGACCCAATGATTAAATATATATTAAGTAAGAATCCCGATTTAAAAAAGGAGAAAATTATTTTTAACATCTCAAAGCAGTTTCTGTCAGGCTAGCCTCAGATGTGAATTAGGGGATTAGCAAGAGGCTGAGTTTTTCTATCATACTTCCTATTTCTAAGGAGAGAGGTTTTATTATTTAAAGGGTAAATTGAAGGAGACAAACTATGTCAAAAAGGATGTGATTCTTTTCCTGATAAAAGTACAACAGTCTTGGGTCCCGGGAGATAGCATGGAGGTAAGGCATTTGCCTTTCATGCAAAAGGTCATCGGTTCGAATCCCGGTGCCCCATATGGTCCCCCGTGCCTGCCAGGAGCAATTTCTGAGCATGGAGCCAGGAGTAATTCCTGAGCACTGCCGGGTGTGACCCAAAAACCAAAAAAAGTACAACAGTCCAAAGCTATATCCTGGCCAAAACTTTTCAATGTTAATTCTGAGGTAAAAGTTAACAAGTACTCAAGGTCCTTTTAGAGATGTCCCAAAAAGCAGGAACTGCAAGGGCATTTTTAAAGACAGAGGAATAAAAAAAAAAAAAAACAAGTGCATTTTTTGGTGCTGAGTTTTTCCAGGTAAAGAAAAATTTAATCAAGGCTATATTTGTCTCTAAAAATCCTTATGTTAGGAAGTAACAGGTTTTACTATATACACACTGCAGAAGAGAGAATCATCTATAGGCCAATTAAATATTTGTTATAAGGGAAGCCGAATGTCAGTACTATAACATGAATCTCATTGTGAGCTATTTCTCAGGACTTTCTAATAGCCACCCAAACAAAGGGAAGGACATCTTAGTGGGTCTTCTGATGATATATTTTTGGGAGGTTTCTAATGAGCCATCCACACTAAGGGAAGGGCATCTAAGTAGGTCTTCTGATGTGTCTAGTCTAGAAATAGATATTCCTCTTGTTATGGTGTGACAGTTACAAACATAAATGAGTGCTCCCAGAAATGATAAGTTATTTCTTCAGTGGCATCCATTATTCATCTTCTGTCTACTTATATCAAGTGTTATTAATAGAAGATACGTTCATCAAAATATTATGGATTCTTGTTCAAAATATTTTCTCTTATTTTTGGTGGTGAGAAGGCATACCTAGTTGTGTTCAGTGCTTACTTTTGATTCTATGCCTAAGGATTTTCCCTGGCAGTTTTCAGGGACTATATGTGATGTATTCAATTCTAGGTTGGCTGTATACAATGCAAGTTCTGTACTTGCTTGATTATTTTTTTAGCCCTAAGTCATATTCTATTGAGGTAAATTCTATAAAAGTACTTTCAAGCCTGATAGTATTATATATTGAGGAATGATGAAATAAATTAAGTAACAATGTTTCACAGTGACAAGAAATTATTGCCAATTTTTTTTTGTTTTTGGGGGGGGGGCACACTTGGTGATGATCTGGGGTTACTCCTGGCTATGTGCTCAGAAATCCCTCCTGGTTTGGGGGGCCATATTGGATGCCAGGGCAATCAAACAGAAGTCTGTCCTGGGTCAGCTGCATGCAAATAAAACGCTCTACTGTTGCACTGTCACTCTGGCTCCAATTACTGATAAATTTTAAATAAGTTTTCACTAGTGTTTACAACAAATGCTTATGATACATTTACTACATATGAAATTTTGTAGGAAATCAGCCAGATGCTCAATTGTAAGATATTCAAGACTCTTATTAATGGAAAGTACTCCAAGAGGTAATATTGTATGAAAGATAGGCTGTGGTACTTGATTTTATAATCTATTTGTAGATAAATTAGAATTTGTTTTTATGTTTTTTTGTTTGTTTTTTGTTTTGTTTTGTTTTGTTTTTGGGTCATACCCGGCAGTGCTCAGGGGTTACTACTGGCTCCATGCTCAGATTGCTCCTGGCAGGCACGGGGGGACCATATGGGGCACCGGGATTCGAACCGATGACCTTTTGCATGAAAGGCAAATGCCTTACCTCCATGCTATCTCCCGGGCCCATAAATTAGAATTTGTTAAAATGTAAAATTACCAATTTTACAAAAACTACTAATTACACAAAGAAAAAAAGATTTTACAATTACTTTGTTATGTGTATGTATATGTGTGTATATGTATGAATGTATATAAAACTGAACAAGTACGATGAATTAAAATTCATTTCCTGCAAGTATTTTATTTCAGAAGTCAAGGAAGCAAATGTCTGTTCTTTCAGAGATATTTCTATAATTTTTCTAGAATTTTCTATTATTCACTGTTAGCTATAACTAAAAAGTTCATTAAGAATGTAATAACTCAAATAAGAGTTGCAATTTCTACACTAACTAGATTTAAAGACAAGGAACAATTAACATTATGGAAACTTAATTTTAACTTTAAGTTAAAATCTTAAGTTTAAACTTTAACCTTTTCATAAAGAGATATTAAAATCTTTGAACATATACCACAAAAGGGGGCCGGAGAGATAGTGTGGAGGTAGGCATTAAAATGCCTGCATGCACAAAGTTGGTGGTTTAAATCCTGGCATCCCATATGGTCCCCCGAGCCTACTAGGAGTGATTTCTGAGCATAGAGCTAGGAGTAACCCCTGAGCACTGCCTGGTGTGATCCCAGAACCAAATATATATATGTATATATAATATATCCATATTAGATATTATACCATATTGTTATATTATATTAATCATATCATATCATTTATATTATATTATATCATATCATATTATATTATATCATATATATATTCCTAAAAGAGTGGTGAATGCAGTTAGAGAAATAACTACATTAACAACAATCATGACAATGTTAATGAGTGAGAGAAGAATACCTGTCTAGAATACAAGCAGTGGGTGGATTTAGGAGGAATTGGGGGGGCATTGATGGTGGGAATATTGCACTGGTAAAAAGGAAGTTGCTCTTTTATGACTGAAACCCAACTACAATCATATTTGTAATCATGGTACTTAAATAAGGATTTATTTTAAAAAAGGAAATTGTAATAAAAAGAAAACATTTAGTTCATTGGGGAAAAAGGAAAGAAAATATACTATATAACCAAGTAATAATTCCATTTTAGGAAATTATTTAATATTATAACAAATAAGTGCAAATGATACAAAATAATGAAGAAAATGTTAGAAAGTAGAAAATAGAGTAAACAATTTTTTATAAAAGTCAGTAAGAGTGTGAAAGAAAAAATCAAAACTGATAATCAGAAAATCATTTCTAATTTTAGACTATTTTATTCTTACTTAATTCAAATTCAGTTAGAGTTCTAGTTATAATAAACAGTATACAGATGAGGTTGGGTGAAGTTGGAATAAGCTGAAGAAGTTAAAATATCTAGATGATATCTCGATGATATTTCGATCAATGATTATTAAAGAGTAATCTAGTCTAGCTGAAATAATTTGCAGTATATTTGCAAAAGACAATAGATTGATTTCATGATTATTCAATTATAAATAATAACATTTATGTTTACAATTTTTGGAGTCTATGTCACATACATTGTATTACCCTTGAGACATCTCCACTGTATGTACTCAAGCATGTCAAGTCACCAATATCAAAAGGGACTCAAGTCCTATTATTTATACTCATACAAGAAAACCAAGCACCAAAGTAAGCTCATTTTCAAATGAGTCTATGAATTATTTGTTCTTCTTCAAAAGTTCTATTTCAGGGAGTAGAACCTTTAGCTGCAAAAGTTCTACCTTTTTTTTTTTTAAGCAATACCTAATCATTCACTAAAGTAGAAAACAAACTGTGGAAATAATTCTATTTTTTCCTTTGACACTCTAAAGTTTTACTGCTAATTCTTAACTATGCATTCAAATTCTAGTTCTTGTATATTCTAGGGTAACTAATTATTTCCAAACCACTTCAGCACTCTAATATAGAATATTATAATCTATTGACTGAGTTAGTGGTACAGGCTTCTAAAATATCTTCCATCTTCTGTAATATATTGATTTTTATTGTTTTATACCTAAGTGTAGTTTGTTTGTGAACATTTACATGTCATTGAGCAATTTTCAAATGTGATATTCTTGATTAGGAATATTTTTCATTTACATACAGGAATAAACATTCATTTGATATGTAATAACAATGCCTTCATATGACACGATGCTCATTTTCTTCTCTAATGTCATTGTATACAAATTCTTATCTAGCCCAATATCCAGTGATATAAATATCTGCAATTTCTAAAGAACACTCCAAGTTTGTATTTCATTTTTATGTATTTTTTAAAACTTTTTTTGTTTGTTTTGGGGCCACACCTGGTGACACTCAGGAGTTGCTCCTGGATATATGCTTAGAAATTGCTCCTGGCTTGTGGGAACATATGGGACGCTGGGGGATCTAACCACCTTCTGTCTTAGGCTAGCGTGGGCAAGGCAAATACCCAACTGCTTGTCCCATCGATCTGGCACTATGTATTTTTAAAAACTTTTTATTCACTTTTCCCCTTTTTGCCGTCATTGTGGTTCCTATAATGGATGATGAGGAGGTCACAGAGTTGATTGTGATGCTTGCAAATGTGCTCTTTGGAGACCATATACTTTAATTATAGTGCTCAACTACACTTGATAGAAGTACATATTGAAAACCTCTTTGAGAAATAGAGGATCTACATAGCACTGAACCACATAGAACCAGGACTGTGTTCACTAAAGAATTCAGGGAAGTTTCAGTGATCAAACTTGTGATCTCATGTTTGCAAGGCAGGTATTATAGCTGCTGAGCTATCCTAATATTCTCTTTCATGAACCGATTCATAGAACAGTTTAATTTATGACTACAACCGGAAAGGAGAAAGTAATGAAAATAGAGAAAAAATGAAAATTATGGAAGAATCTGCACATGTGGAAATAATTTGTGGTTTGGAATATTAATACTGGAAATGCTGGAAAAGAATGAAGGCTACTCAAAGCTCAAAAGATTACACCAAAAAGTAATATATAGATGAACTTCAAGGATACTCTATATCCTTATTTATTTTATTTTATATTTTGATAATTTTTATGATATAATAATTTTATTGTGACCAAAGAGTGAATAACAAATCTTTCACAGTAGTATTTAAGGTAACGATAACTTTTTTTTAATTTAAGCAACATGGTTACAAAAAACTTTGTATTCATTGAATGTATTGAATGTATACCATTCTTCACCAGTGTAACTTTCCCACCACCCTCCTAATTTCCCTCTTCTCACACCTTCTGCCTGTCTTCTGGATAGGCATTCTATTTCTCTATCTCAATATCATTGTCATGGTAGTAGTTAGAGCAGTTATTCCTCTAACTGAGTTCACCACTCTTTGTGGTTAGCTTTATATCACGGGCTGGTCCTTCCAGCCCTCAACTAACTATATTGTCTATGGGTATTATACCATACTGTCTTTATCTTAATTCCCACAGATGAGTGAGACTATTATGTGTCTATTTCTTTCTGACTCATTTCACTCAACATAATAGTCTCCATGTCTATCCAAGTATAGGTTAATTTCATGACTTCATTTTTTTAACAGCTTCATATTATTCCATTGTGCAGATATACCAGTATCTTTAGCCACTCATCTGTTGTCTGGCATCTGGGTTGTTTCTAGATTCTGGCTATCATAAATAGAGCTGCAATTAACATAGTAGTGCAGAACATAGCAGTACATTTTTGTATTGTGTTTTTGTGTTTTTAGGGCATATCCCTAAAAGTGGTATTGCATTTTGAGAGAATATTGACAGTATTTACAGACATAATAACAACAAGATAGAGAAAGTGTTTCTCCAGATATAGAATAAACATATTTTTGCATGGTGTATGACATAATGTGATATCTAAGAAAGTCATTTGATACAACATAAATTTGAATGCAAACTGATAAGGTTTAACTTTAAATTGCCTAGGCTACATCCTATTTAGGGGATTTTCCTTTATTTATGGACATCAATATTCAGAATGAAGTAGGGGGCACATCCACCTAGGAGTATGAATATACTGTGACCAGAAAAACCAGATCTAGTTGCTGAATAACTGATTGGCATTCTGATCAGAAAAGACAGTTTTTAGGTGTACTTTTTTTTTGGGGGGGGGTCACACCCGGCAGTGCTCAGGGGTTACTCCTGGTTCCATGCTCTCAGAAATTGCTCCTGGCAGGCACGGGGGACCATATGGGGCACCGGGATTCGAACCGATGACCTTTTGCATGAAAGGCAAACGCCTTACCTCCATGCTATCTCCCGAGCCCCTTTAGGTGTACTTTTTAAGAAGTGGAGTTTTTGTGGGCAAAAACAGTTCTTTTAGACAACTAATTGGGTCTTGGTGCAAAAATGCAGTTTAATAGAATATTTGAAGATGAAATAAAAGACAAAGTCAAGTGAATAATTTCACTGAAAACAGGTTTCATTGACTTGTTCAGAAAACAAGCTCCAGATTATTTCTCTGTCTACTTTTTGCAAGTTGGGAGAATAAAAAAGAAAATAAGTATCATGTCACAATTGGACTCTATATTAAACACACACACTATTATATGATAAAAAAACTAGGAATTAAAGAATTTCTTATTTTCTGGGATAAAGACTTTTAGGTTGTGTAATGTGTGACTTAACTCTCCTTTGGCACTAATGCCTTGGTGGTTAGAGAACACAACAGGCATTTAATAATATCTAAAAACCCTTTAAATGATATATATATAATGTATATAAAATTTGTATGGGTTTTAATTTATACAAAAGGCAAATATTAGATTTTTAGGGTTAAATTTAAGATCCTTAAATTTTTCTCTTTACTTCATGTTAAAGAGAATGAAAATTATAACTTTTACAAATAAAGAGAATAAAAGTAATACTGTGATAAAAATAAAAATAATTTCTTTATTTATGATACTTAATAATAAAAGTTCAAAATAAATGCCACAAAATAAAGACAATTTGCCTTCAAATATATTTGTTTTCCTTCTCATTTTTTTATTTTGAGAAGCAACTATAGCTTTTAGTTATTGCATAAGAAAAAATGTTTGTTGATTAAAAGTCTACCTGGTTTTGATTACGTGTAATCTTTGAAAATTTGTGTATGTAGCTCTGACTTTCTTATTTCCTTTTGGAATACACATCAAATACAAATTATGTAGCTTCTGTGTAGATTAGATTTGCTTCTTTTCTGTTGTGTGTCTGCTAGGTTAAATTATCTGCATGTGTAAGCATGGTGGGACTGAAATCCAGAACCCTGATAATTTAATTAATTTTGCTAAAGAACTTGTCTTAAAAATTTTAGATCTGATAATATACAGGTAGTTCTAACTGGAAGGATCAGTCCTCTACATAATGTTCATAAGGCTATTGTAAACAGAACTTTAAGTTCCTCCTAATCTGAAGCAGTTCCTGAAGTTAAAAAGCAGATGAATATGGTCATCTCACCACCAACCTCCCTAACTTGACTCTAAAACTAAGTCCACATGTGAATTACTTTTAGAAGGATAGTGGGAATTAAAAGCATTGCACAAGTCTAATAAATGTTATGAAACGCAGATTCTGAACATAAATGAGTCCCAAGAAACCTTCTTTGTACATGCTAGAATAAAAAATGATTAACCAAATTGGCCTGGTCAGAGGTTTAGAAATTTTCACATTTTTAGCAACCTACTGATAAGTATGCCTATATGCTAAGGCTGTTTAGATTGCTTTGCCATGAACCTATTGTTGTGGCACAGGCATCTTTGGTGGAGTGTGTGTGTGTGTGTGTGTGTGTGTGTGTGTATGCGTGTATGTATGTATATGTGTATTTGGGGGCCACATTCAGTGGTACTCAGGGCTCACTTCCAGCTTTGCAGTTAGGGATCACCCTGATAGGCACTAGAGATAATACCTAGGTCTGTTCTATGCAAGTACCTGCTGTTTTATGGCTCTGGTCCCTTGAACCACATTTTTGACTAGGTTTGTTAATTTGATGAAAGAGAAGTCAGTTTAATGATATCTTTCCACAAACCTGGTGTGTTTGTGTTAACTATTCAAAATTATAGAAAAAATAGGACTGATCATTAGAATTGTTTTCTGATGTCATTGACTTTATTTACAAGTAACCAACTTGACATCACATCTATCACTCAAGCTGAGGAAAAAAGCCTTAACTTTTGTGTATTTTTTCATATAACTCTGATGCTTTCAATTTTTTTAAACTTTTACTTTTTAAAGTTTTCTTATATAAAGCTTTTTTTATGTTTCACTGTGGTTTTTTTCTTTATATCCTCAAATCCAGTTTCATGCTACAAGTTTCAAGAAGAACCTAATGTAAATACGAATCTTTGCCTACATTTCTAATATGATTGACTTATTATTTTATTTTATTTTTTGGATACTATTTTTCTGCCTCTTGATTGAATTCTTTTCTATAATGATTAAAAGTACCTAAGACACTGTCTACTATAGTTTCACTTATGTGCCCCTTAGAGGGCTTTCAATAGTTAAGACCATTTTAAAAGATATACATTCCACATTTTGTCACATTTCCCTATAGATAGCTTAAATATACACATCTCTAGAATGTATATTTGTGTATCTGTGTGTGCATATGTGTGCATATGTGCTCCATGGCAGGGATTGAACACAGTTGGCAGTGCTCAGAGACTACTCTGAGTTCTACAATTTTTCTTGGTGGTAGAATATATGCAGAACCTGGAAATGAATCAAGGGACAGTTGCATGCAAGATAAGTGCCTCAACCCCTGAATTAATTATTTAGTCTCTGGGGCATTTTTTAACCATTCTTAGGCAATTTTTTATCTTTATTAAGTGCATATTAAATGTAGATTGTCATAAAGCTGTCTATCTTAGCGGTCTTATTTATTCTTTTAAATAAACTATTTGTTCAATATGACTAAAATATTTTTATTTTTACATTTATTATATATATAAATTTATATATTAAAGGTATAAATAAATCTATATTTATTATATTATATTATTTGTATTTATTATTTATATTAAGCATTTTACTTTAAAATGGTTTGTCTCAGACAAATCTATCCCAAAGTAAGTGAAATAACTAAACATTTGCTTTTATTCCTTTCTTTAAACAATAAGAAATCTATACCTGTTGACTTTAGTTCAAGAACTCAGTTACAGCAGAGTGACTCAGATTTTTTTAGCTTTTGACTCATACAGTAGTTAAAATGTTTATTGCAGATTTAGTCATTTCACATATATAATAAAAATATCACGTTTTATGTTTTAGTATTTCATACAAATCACAATATAAATTAGATACAATTTGGGTTACATGGTAATTTCTTTCTTTTTCTTTCTTTCTTTCCTTCCTTCCTTCTCTCTTTCTTTGTCTCTTCTTTCTTTCTCTCTTTCTTTCTTTCTTTCTTTCTTTCTTTCTTTCTTTCTTTCTTTCTTTCTTT
>PVKC010001786.1:0-47801 GCA_004027635.1 Crocidura indochinensis
GCCTTGCAGGTAGGACATTTGCCTTCCAGGGGGCCAACCTGGATTACCTACTATTGATCATCAGTATTCACATGATTTCCTAAATCCTCCATGAATAATTCCTCAGTACAGAGTCAGGAATATTCCTTGAACACTGCTCTGTGTGTCTCCAAAACAAAACAAAACCAAAAAGATATTCTCTAAGCTAGGAAAATGAAGCAAGGACTAGAGTGTATGCAAAGCATAAGAAGGTCCTGAGTTCAATTCTCAGGACCTTGAGTTTCACTTCTAGCTCTGTATGGTCCCCTAAAACACTGCTGGAGTGGCCCAGATAGTTCCAGCACCCTCATGACAAAGCATCAAGACACTCATGGGCCCAACAATGAACCTTCAGGCCTACACAACTGGGCCCAAGTATCATTAGAAGTGTTCCCGAGGTCCCACGAGTATTGCTTAGGAACAAAGTCCAATAAAGAGACAAATTAAATGACCCTGAGCTGAAATGTCCCTAAGGCACTCAACAGGATGAAATAGAAAATACATTTTGGGGGGAGGCAGAGAGATAGAACAGCAGGTAGTGCATTTATTTGCCTTGCATATAGTCAACACAGGTTCTATCCCTGGTATCCCATATAGTCCCTTGAGCCCAGCAGGAGTGAGTGCAGAGACATGAGTCAGCTCTGAGCACCACTGGGGAGTGCCCCCACCAATAAAAGCAAATACACACACATATCTTGATTATTGACCTTCGGAGTTGCTAGTGATACTAAATACTGCATATTAAATCAATTCCTTTGAATAAATGATATTTCAAAACTCGAGATTGTGAATGAAGGCTAGAGTATTTTTTAAATCAATGGCCTATTAGTAAGATCTAATAAAGGGAAAATATATCTTCTGTTGAAACAAAGTACAAGAAATAGCACCAGAATTATTTTTTTCTATAATTGGTCACATCCTCTATCCTCAGCTACGGTAAATGATGACTTAAAAACAAAATGATAATGGCGGATAAGCATTAGGTTTTTCATTTTAATACAAAGCATAATGTTTCGTCTCAATAGAGATAAAATTTCTGACTCAATGTATTCCACATCTTTCATGACCACAATTCAATCTGATTTGACATCTCATTAAAAACATTCTCTATTTGCCGCTGGATGAATGATTTCAAAAATTGCATACATGATCCAAGCCCTAGAATACTGAAAGGAACATGATTCTGATGAGTAAACATATGTCATTTTTAGTTCATCTTTATTGTGCACACTTGCAAAGTTATTCAAGTTTATGATTAGAGTTACATGAGGACTTTTATAAATACTCTGTAACAGCTAAAAGCCACAAGAAGACATTTAAATTCCAAAGTTGGTTGAATATTGCTGCAACCCATATCAGAAGAGGAAATGCTCTATAGCTTACATGCATTCTTAAAGCACAGAAATATACAAAGAAATGTACAAAGAAATCATCCAGTCAGTAGCCAATGCTTATTTTCTTTAGAATAGTTTCTAATCTTGCTAGAAAAAAAAATCCAGCAAAACCAGGTATTCATTGATTTGTTTTGCCAGTATTAAGTGTTTATCATTTGCTGGGCACTAAACTACTGTAGATAGACAGACACACTCTAAAAAAGAAGAAACTGCAATCATGCCAAGCCAGAAACAAAAGACTAAGAAGTAAGTGCAATACTATGACTCAATTTGTAGGATTGGATGTTGGAGAAGGAGAAGTAACACTACCTGTTGCCATTCAGTTTGCACCAGTCTCTACCCCCAAAGAAGCTCCAGAACCTTCTCTCACGTGGCCCCTAACACAACTCTGCATTGGCAGTAGTGACATCATTCCCATTTTAAGGGAAGAAAATGTCTGCTTGGAGAGGTATTTTTGCTTTTGTTTGTTTGTAGCATAAGTCACAATGCTTACAATAGTTATTTTGGGACACCAAGAACATTCCAATTCTGCTCAGCAGAATAATAGGAAGGCAGGCTTTTAAAAATGCTATCACTAAAAGGTGGTTATAATTTTGTTACCGCGCTGATGCTCACGGTTATCAGTGGTTTTCTCTTGAAGGCTGTTTGTTCTCCCCAAGAATGAGAGATTAAGGAAGCAGTGCATAAAAGATTAAAAAGAAAAATCAAGAATAAAAGGAGCCAAAACTGGGTAACCCTGAGTCAACTATCTCTCACACATACCTTTCTCTCTCTCACTCCCTCTCTCTTTGCCTCTCTCTTTATCTCTCTTTTCCTTTCTCTCTTTTACACACACATACACACACACACACACACATACACACACACACCCCATAGCCCTGCAAAACAGATCATGAAGAACTGGCCTTTCTTTATTCATAATCAAACCTGACACTTAAAGTGATCTCTTGCTGGGGCCAGAGTGATAACACAGCAGTAGGGTGTTTGCCTTTGCATGTGGCTGTCCAGGATGGACCTGGATTCAATCCCCGTCATCCCATATGGTCCCCCTAGTCAGGAGCAATTTCTGAGTGCAGCTAGGAGTAACTCCTGAGCATCACCGGGTGTGGCCCCAAAGCAAACACACAAAAAAATACAAAACCTAACAAATAAAGGTCTTTTACTTTCTAAATTGCAATACAGAAGTATTGCAGGTACCCAGTCCCCAAATTTGCTTAAAAAATAATGTCAGAATTCATCTCTCATCAATTGCCACAATACTTCTGAAAATTTTCTGAGTCTTATGATTTTTCTTGCTGGGTTTCAAAGTTTTCTCACATGGGTTTCGTCTTCTACCACCTCAGCTGTTTTTATTTGTCACTACCTGTGATGGCTATGCCCATCTCAGTTCCTCTCTCAGCTCTTTCCTTCTCCTAATTTCTTCCTCATGTCATCACTACTCAGGTTCCTCTGTCAAAAATAGCCTCACAGCTCCTCATGTCTTGCACACCAATAAAAATGACTGCAGAGTTCAGCAGTATTTGGGAAAACAAACTCATTCTAACTTTAAGTATAGAGATCTGATTTTTAAACTCTTTTAGCTCTGTCTACCATGTTTTTGCCAGTGAAATTTCTCTGAGTTCCAGTCCCTGAGAACTAGGCCAAGCAGGCAGAGGAATATCAGGGGGTAGCCAGGAACTAGCTCCCATTCTTGTTCCCACCACAACACTCTAAGTGGCTTTTAGGTATTGAGATCATCCATCAGGGAAAAAGCAAACTCTAAAAATGGAAGCTTTTTGCATGTCCGGCCGTACACTGAGAACACTGAAAATGCTTTAAAGATAGGTAGAAAGCCACTTTCATGAAACACAATCAAGCCTTTATTGCGGATACTAGTATCAGGCCAATTATGAGCCAGGTACTGATGTTAGCACTTGAACTACATTAGTGAGAACAATGATTACCTAACCTGGAGGAGTTCAAAATCAAGCATGGAAAGACAGACATTTGTATGCATTTTCCAATGCATACAATGAATGCAGAAATTGTGTGATTTATTAGAAGGTGAGGATAAGTACAATGGGAGTGGAGGGAGCAGGGAAAGGAGACCAGGAATCAAAGAAGACATTATTGATAAAGTATCACTCAAGCAAAAATTCAAAGGACATGAGGGAGCCAGTCATGAAGGCTTCTGAGAAGAAAGGAGGTGATACTGGCTTTGCCTGTATCTGGTTCCTTTTACTGAACCATTTATAAGATGCCAGGTAAACTGCTGAGTTAGCCTCTGTTGAACAGAACAGGCAATGGTTTGCATTGTACTTGCTTTATCCATAAAACTGTCAGAAACTGGTAATAGTATTGGCATTGTACAAGCAAGGCTACTGTGACCTGGAGCTATGAGATCATTAGGAAGGCTTTTTTTTCTGTTTTGTTTCCGGGGCTGCAACCCGGGGTACTCTTAAGTCATGCCCTGGCAGTACTTGCAGTGCCAAGGAGCAGGCCTGAGCATCACTCATGCCAAGTATTCACACTAACCTTTGTTATCTTCCCCAATGTATGTGGCTTTTTTTATGGTTCAAGAAATTGAACACATACAAGGCAGAGGCTCTACTACTGAACTAGACATGTCCTTGGGCGTGGAAGGTTTTTGTAAAACTCAAATTGCTGAGTCAAATTGTTAAATTTTTGATTTGGAAAATTGCTTTTCAGTCGGAGAATCTGCATTCTGACAAGTTCTCAGATGCTGCTGCAAGTTCCTGGTACACAGTTTGAGTACTTTGAGCACCACGGATTTACAGGACCGATATCCTTTCTGCAAGAGCATTCTGTCACCAAAGGCCCATATTCTGATCCAATTCATGTATTTCCTCTTTCAAGAGAAGTCATGTGTCATTTAATGTTCTGGTCATTGACAATCTGCATATTTGCTACAGTTTACCATGTACAGTTGGAAAATAGACTTATTATCTCAGTTTGGGCAATTATACTTGGTGAATTTTTTATGACTAAATTGCCCAAAGATGAACTTCTCTGAAGAATAACCCAGTTACTGAGTAATGTATAAGAGCGGTCATATACTTATTTCCATTTTATTCAATTAAATCATAAAACTGGAATATAACAATTTAGTTACGTAAGTTCAAATGTTTTTTAAAGCATTAATTGGTAATGATAGCTCTATAGGAACAAAAATATTTCCCATTTTATTCAATGTAGTGTTCTCATTATATTAAATACTAAATTGCTTTCGAGTGAATTAATGCCATCATATATTATGCTGTTACACTTGTGTAAGAGCTATAAAGTATAAAAAAATCACTATATAATTTCAATTGACTTTCCCTAACATTGATACCTTAAATTACACTTGTAAAAACTAAGAAATTAATAATTAGCAATGCAATTAAGTAAACTTCATACTCTATAGCAGGGATCCTCAAACATTTTAAACAGGGGGCCAGTTCATTGTCCCTCAGATCGTTGGAGGCCGGACTATAGTAAAAACAGAAACCACGAACAAATTCCTATGCACACTGCATATATCTTATTTTGAGGTGAAGGAACAAAATGGGAACAAATACAGTATGTGGTCCGCCGGCCATAGTTTGAGGACCACTGCTCTATACCATATACAACTATCTCTTAACCATTTGTATTTTTGTCTCTGACTTGACTTACAACCTATTCTTTTTAAGCCGTAAATTTTCCTGTTCCAAATTCTACAATGTAAACTAATTACTAGATTTATTTTGGTCTTTTACATTTTGCAGCTCTGCTCATGGACTAAAAAACATGTTTGCTTTCATATATTTGCATTATATGAACCAATTTTAAAAAGAGCTGATGATGTATTATTGATTCTGACACAGTCATGAAAGCACAGATTATGCTTCTATTAAAACTTATATTTTATGACAGGTTTGTCAGGCTTAATTTATGAGTCATACACATTTCTGGCTCAGTGACCACAAATTATCTCCTTTTGAATCTTTACAATATAGAACATTTTCTTACCAGGGCAATTTCTACAAATATCTTGATAACATTTTAACAAAGCCAAACCTGAAAATACATGCCCAAAATGTATAAATAAGAAATACCAGTTTAGAGCAATTTTAGAGATAGATACAATTATGCATAAGTATTTATATAATTTAATATCTACTTTATTTCTAGTGCCATTTCATATTTGATGAATTATTTTTCTCATCTTTAACAGTATGATATATTCATAGTGTCATGCTTCTCTAATGTTCTAAACATAAGAAGCATGCACAAACACACAAAAGGAAACTGATGAAACCATCAGTCTTATAGCAGCATTGCTGAAAGGAAAACTATACGGCTAATACTATAAATTAGGTAGGATGGTGAAAGCATAAAAGACTAAATATATTCTAGTCATGTGCATAAACAGGGCAAAAAAGAAGGTACATGGCATATTCAGATTTGGAGGGAAGTTAAGCAGATACAAGATTACATGGTCCATCTAGTCTGGATAAGGAATTAAACCTTTATCTTAAGAGCATATGTAAACACATATAAGTGATTTATTCTAATTGATTATTTTATAATGTTATTTTAAATTATTTATAATATAATATTTTATAATCAGTGGAAATTCACTGATTTCCACAAGAGATGATAAAAGATTACAGTGGCAAGAAAGGACAGTGGCTTGACCTCCATGACTTAAGTGGGTGTAAGTATGAGAAAAAAATCATTTTTATGTAGCACTATGATGCAAACCCAGAGCACTTAAACTGATAAGACAGAGAGAAGGAGGAAGATAGGTACTTGGCAATGCCTATCAAAAGATAGGATGCATTTCTTTGAGCTTTGTTTGCAGTCTCTGAATATATCCTTGAAGGTTTGCTGTCAACTAGAGTTTAGGAACAAGAACTAAACTGAGGCTAGAGCTCAATTTAAAATGTACATCATAACTGATTCCAAGAGTGCTAGTAGAGCTGCATAGGTATAAACTACAAAGCAATGTTTCTCATCTAGGGGCAGATGAACTATTATCTTAAAGAACAGTTGAACATCTCTAACATCTCTGAAGATTTGTCACAAATGGAGGAAACCAGAGAAGACAGGGATATTGCTCACATTCTATAATGTATAAAAAAGTTCCTGGACTAAAATGTCAATAGTGGGGGCAGAAAAATTGTACAGTAGGTAAGGTACTTGCCTTGTATGTGGCAAACTTGGCTTAAATCTCCAGCATATCATATGGGCTGCCAAGCCCACCAGGAGTGACCCTGAGTAGAAAGCCAAGAGTAAGCCCTGAACACTGCAGGGTGTGGCTCAGAAACATAACAAAAAGTAAAATGAAATAACCATAATTGGGGATTTTTATGGATATTTCAAAATATTCATATATCACATGAGAAATACTGGTATGAAATGTGATGAAGGCATTTAAAAACTCTACCTGAGAACACTAATTGGTCAAGGAACAGAGATTGAGGAAAAGCAACCATGGAATCAGTAGAGCAGGTGAAAAAAGATGGCACAGGCTATGCTGCCATTGCAAAATAAAAGATTACTTCTAGTGGTCAGGGCTTACCTAGTTAAAAAAAATCATTTTTATCATTTCTCCTAAAATATTTTCAAACCTAAGTTGTTTCTCAAAGAGCCACAAAAATACACATTAATAGATGGGATTTTTCTACATTTGTCATTGATCCCTATTTCTATTCAACTTCCTAGATATTTTTATTTTCAAATGTTACCTTGAAGGGTTCATAAAACATTTTTGAATATTTTATAGTTATGTTTAATTAAACATTTTTATTGAAAGCATTGTGATTTACAAAGTTACTCATAATTAAGTTTTAGGCATGTGGGGCTGGAGCCATAGCACAATGGTAGGGTCTTGCCTTGCACGTGGCTGACCCAGAACTGACCTCGGTTCATTCCCTGGTGTCCCATATGGTTCACCAAGCCAGGAGTGATTTCTGAGTGCATAGCCAGGAGTAACCCCTTAGTACCACCAGGTGTGGCCCCAAAACAAAAAGAAAACATAAAAAAAGAAAAAAGTTTTAGACATGCAATATTTCATCACCAATCCCACCACAAGTATCAACTCCCCTTCACTAATATTTGCAGAGTCCATCCCAAACTTCCTCCCAGCCCTACCCCAGCCTGCCATGTTTTTAAGTTTGGTTGTTAAAGTTTGAGTCTCATGATTTCATTGGGGTTGACTCTGGTTTGGATATTTTGTTCTGTCCTTTCTTAAATCAAAATTCATCACTAAATGCTAAACTCCATATGAACAAGCATACTTATTGTATTCACTATTCAATGCTAATAAACCGAGATTATTGCCTAGCATAAAACGAAAATGGTAAATGCATGGATGCTGAACATACATATTTGCTGTTTCTTAAACTGGAACAGTTATTGTTCACCCTAATGTATTTCATATATATTTTTCAAATATGCAAGATTATCATAGAAAAAATTTGAACAGAATAATGATGTGAAAAGTGATGTTCTGAGACAGGAAAGCATACATAAACACAGGTCACCCTACCTTGTTTCAAATTGGAGTAGTAATGTTATGTACATATGTACATAGTTATAGTTTTCTCTTCCTATTTGTACAGTAAAGCATCTCTTTTGGTCATGGCTGTGGTTGGTAGAGGTGACAGAAATGTAGAACAAGCCAACAAAAACTTAGAAATAAGAAAGGGAAAAAAATAGAGGGATAACAACATATTTAATAATGAAAAATGTTTTTGAAATATACAGAGACCTAATAACAGAATTAATGTGTATCATAAACCATTTTATGCAAAGAAACATCATAGTTGAACTTCAAAGGAGAATAAAATTAAGCAGGAAATGTGGGTCAGGTAGAGATGAATTTCCTGGTTAGGGAAAGAGTGCCAGGGAAGATTGTTTTACAGTGAACTTCTGCATGAGGTGCTTGTAATTTGCTTTTCCTATAGTTAAACTGTGTAATTTAAAGCAGGCTGTGATAATTGAGAAGGAAGGTGGCCCTCCGCAGAACCCAGACTGCAAGTGTTAAGGTCTGAATTGTATGTTGGATAGATGGATCAAACCCTTGTTGGCCACGTGAAAGAAGAGACCTCATGTGAAATCATACTGTCAAGATATTTGTTAAAGAAGACAACAGATACTAAACAAACAAGAGAAAACCCTGAAAACACATCTTAATGAACTAGTAAATACATAGAGGTCTAGAACTTTTAGATATTCAAGGTAACCTAAAAGGCCATCAGAAAACAAGGAACAAATAATAAAGCCCCAATTCCGCAATTAGGTTTTGGACCAGAGTTTGGAGCACTTGCCCTGCATACAGTTGTCCCATGCTCAATTTCTAGCATCCCAAGATGCTAGCACTGGGATCTAGATCTAGCACTGTCAGAGGTGATTCCTGAATTTCGAGCCAGGAATGACCCTTGAGCATCTCTGGGTGTTGACCCCAAACTTCCCCCAAAACAATTAGGTTTGATTCCATTGAAAGTCTATATATGTTTGTTGCAGTGCTTAGACAATGGCCAAAATATGTAAGCCACCCATACACCTGTGGGTGAACAGATCAAGAAATTATATACAAATATATAATGAAAAACTACACAGCTATAATGAAAGATGGAATTATTTAATTTACTACTATATGGATAGAACTTAGAGGGCATCATTCTGAGTGAAGTCAGTCAGAAGAAGGAACAGATCCAGAATGACATCTATAATGTGTGATATATAAAGATACTTAGTACAGGAGCAACAAATGGCCCAAGACAACAGAACTATCTTTGGGCCACAGAACTAAACTTACCTGAGGAGAACAGAAAGGAGAGAAAGGGTATTTGGGAATTGGTGGAGAGAAGTGGATACTCTGGTGGTGGGTGTGATGCTGGAACTAAGTACAGTATACACAAACAGTATTGTAAGTACTACTGTATTACTACCAGTAATTATTAATAGCATTGTAAGTAATGGTATATCAACAATAGGGAGAATTTAAAATAAAATTCATAAATAGAAAATTTAATTTTGTTTTAAGATGGTATTTTATTAAATGCTCCTTTTAGATTTATTAATTGCTTCAAGAGTCTTAACAGCTAGAAGGAAACCTTTTTTTTTTTCACATAAATTATTCACCTATAGTCCTATACTGATATTCCCAAACATCATAAAAAAGTGCTCCATAAGACTCAGAAATTCAAACCTAAAGACATCTTCTGTGGTTGATGTGGAAGCTAAGGACCAGTGTTCCAAACAGGAAACATAATCATGTAAATTTGTTTGTTTATTTTTGGGTCACACCCGGCAGTGCTCAGGGGTTACTCCTGGCTCTGCGCTCAGAGACTGCTCCTGGCAGGCTCGAGGGACTACATGGGATGCCGGGATTTGAACCACTGTCCTTCTGCATGCAAGGCAAACACCTTACCTCCATTCTATCTCTCTGGCCCTATAATCATGTAATTGTAAAAGGTAATGCATAATGATAAAAGTTAACAATTATTGAATGAGCATTATGTTCTAGTGGGTTCATACATATTTTACATAATTCTCACAGCAGTAATCATATCATCAGATTTTTTGCAGTATTGTGAGCCCCTTTTCCTTGTTGAAAGACAGACTCTAGGTTTAAGAAAGCAAAACAAACTGACTATAGACTTGTAACAGAAACAAAGCAGCTACTTCTACCTCCAAGAAGCTACATTATTGCCTTTTTAAAATTTCATTGTACAATGCACAGAATTACAATACCTTTGTACTGACATGAACCCCAAACCTCTGGATGAAAAGAAAGTAGAGCTCAGACCCAATCAGTGGAGAATGTACAATACAAAATTCTTTAACTGACATCCATTCTTCCTTAACATACTGAAAGATACACCGCAATAGATATTTCTCATTTTCTACATGGAATATTATATATTTTGCTTTATACTCCACAACTGTACATGCTCACTTTTTAAAATTATTTTATTAACCACCATGATTATAAGGCTGTTTATAATACAATTGCTTTTTTCATATTTACAAAGTTGTTCATGATTGAGTTTGTCATACAATGTACAACACCTTTTGCAGTGCACATTTCCCACCAACAATGTCCCCAGTTTCCTTCCTACCCTCCCCTCTGCCTGCCTCTTGGCAAACATCTCTCTTTTTCTCTCTCTCCTCAGACACACTTTTATCCCTCATATATGTACAGAATATTCCTGAAATTAATACATATACATATATATCTGTTACTGCATCGCCTTAACTCCACTGCATAAAGTCTAATTCTCCTTCTCACCTTTTCCATTTCTTTCTAAAGTCTGCTTTGCAGCTGAGCTGACCACATTCATTTTCTAGCTCAGAAGTTATTTTCCTGTCAATAAATTTATTCCACTCTTCAGTAATTTTTGGATGGCACAGAAAACATTTGATAGTAACAGGAAATAGTGGTAATACTCTTGTTATAGTGAATAGGGAAGTTGTAGGTGGAAAGATAAAATTGATGGCAGAACAACTCAGGAGGCAGAAATTTTGTTTCTGTAATTTTGTAATATGACTTAACATAGGACTTATAAGAGAAAGCAATGCATTTATTCTTCTGTCAGGAAACTATATGAATTCCTTATTTTGTCATTACTTTATGAAACTTTAAGACTTTCTAAAGGTATCATCTTGGCAATTTACTTTGTATTTTGGGCAGAAGTGGGCAACAGCATATGGTACTAAGAGATTATCCTGGCTCTGTGCTCAGGGATCATAATTGGTGGGGCTTGGGTGCCCATATGGGATGCCAGAGATCAAATTCAGGTCCCTTGCTTATAAGGCAAGTGCCCTACTTGCTATACTATATCTCTTGCCTGCACTTGTAATTTTTTTAGTCTGTAAAATTGGCCCAGTTTTAATAACCATCTCTTTGTTTAAAGACACATTATAAATATTTTCCAGAGTTCTTCCAAGGTTGTTTTTAAAGAACAAATTATGAGATGTATTCATTCACTTATTGATTGATTGATTGATTGAGTTTTTGGGCCACACCCATTTGATGTTCAGGGGTTACTCCTGGCTAAGTGCGCAGAAATTGTCCCTGGCTTGGGGGGAACCATATGGGATGCCAGGGGATAGAACCGTGGTCCTTCCTTGGCTAGCGCTTGCAAGGCAAGACACCTTACCTCTAGCGTCACCTCACTGGCCCCAAATATTCATTCATTTATTTAGCTTTGTTGTTTTTATGCACCTTCAATGTGCTAAGTGCCAATGAAGTCATTAAAAATAAAACTATATAAATTCATCACAATGCTTATAATCTAGTGAGGAAAGTATGACTGATATTAAATAAAATGTACGTGCAGTAGATGTTGATAAAAGTTTGCTAAAAACTTTACTACTCTAGTACCAAATCTACAACTCCTACTTTCATGTACTGCCTATCCTTCAGCTCTATTGAGCTATTTATGACTTCTCACACATACCTAATTCCCATAATCAGGACATGCTTATGGTGTTCTTTTGACTTAAATTGTGTTCCACGACTTTCAGTAAGCTACTCTTGGCAAGTAATGGATTCTTTCCTCATAAGGAAAGAATGCCCACAGCTCTGGTTTTATTATCCATTTTTGGATACTGAAAATAAATGTATTTCTCAAAATAAAAAAGCATCTTCATTGATATAACAGTTATTTTAATCTGTTTGTGCCCAAAGAGCAGATAATACATGTTCCAATAGTATAATCTACATGTGCCTGAGTTTCACAGGGCTACCAGACAAAATATCATAGGTAGGTGACTTAAACAGCAGACAGCAATTTTATCACAGTTCTGAAAACTAGAAACTCAAGATCAAGATGAAATATGATTTGGTTTATACCTACTGTTCTTCCTTTGATTTCGATGGTTCCTTCTCATTCTATCTTCAGTTCTTCTTCTGTATTTTTATCTCTAGTGTCTTCTTGTGTGTTCAAATGAGTTCTTACAAAAACACCAGATCACCAAGATTAAGGTTTATCCATTTGGGTTCATTTTTACTAAAAGCATACCTCTATACATTTAAAAAAATCCTGATTTTTTTTTTGTTCCAGAGTACTACCAATACCCAATAAAATGGGTTGCACGTAATTTTTCTCTTGTCAGTACATTAAGTTATGTTTAAGGTATACTGTAGCTGATTAAGCGTAATACCAGAAAATCTAGATATTCTATATATACATCATGATGAAGTATATACATTAGATTTTAAATTAATTAAATTAAATTAAATTAAAATTGCACAGCAACATAAAATCATGAGCCAATGCTCTCAGAAAAGTGACACAGACTCCGGCTAACACAAAATTTCCTTTTGTGTGTATGTTTTTTGTTTTGTTTTTGGGAAGGTACACCCAGTGATGCTCAGGGGATATTTCTATATCTGCACTGAGGAATTACTATTGGATATACTTAGGGGACTGTATAAGGTGTTGGGGATCAAACTCAGATCAGGCAAATGTCCAGCCTGTCCTGTACAATCACTTTGCTTTTTCATTTTTTCCAAGCACTATATCATATAGCAATGTGCAACAAAATGATGTATACTGGTAGTCATGCCCCCTATCTCCAAATACTAAAATTAAATGAGGTCTAAGTGGGGCAAGATTTTAACCTAGAAAAGTACCCGGGGAACAAAACTCAGCTCAGAGTCTGAGTCTAGAATCAATTTGTGGCCTATCTTGTTTTGTTTGCCATCCCATGCTGACTTTATTTTAAAACAAAATCAGATTTTTTTTGTCATTGAATACCATACTATATATGCTTCCCAAAGCATCACCCAGAGTGATCCTTGAGCACAAAGTCAGGAGTAGCCTTTGAGCACTCTCAGGTGTGACCCAGACTCCTTCCCAAAAATAAAAGCCAAAACAGCCGGTTTTCAATATGGCACAATCTTCAGTTATGAATATATACTATAAGCAGGGAAAAGTATGATCTATGGTCTTAAACATTACTTTTCCAGCATACTGACTGGATTACTGATAAGCCAGATATGTGTGAAAAATCATTGTCTATAAAGTAGTATGGCTAAAATGAAGTCACTAGATTTGCAAGATGCACTTTAAGAATCCATACATAGGATTGATCAACTGTAATATCCAAAAGCTAGAATTGGGGTGATAATAGAACTGGAAGGGTGTTTGCCTTACAGGTTTGACCTTCCACACTCCATGTACCCCATATGATCCACTGAGCAAATTGGGAGAAATTCCTGAGCATCGCTAGGTGTAGCTCAAAATCAACAACAAAAAAATGGTTCAAGAAGCTAAGCTATTTTCTTTTCATTACAGATGTTCTTTACAGCACCTCTGTTCTCCTAACAGCTGTCATGGCAACATTCCCCCTCTCTCAGGAAGAGAAAGCAGCAAGGCTCATCCTCTTAATGCATGAATGAACCAGGGAGACCTCTGAATAACAGAACTCCCCAGAGTTTGGCTGACACCATTGCAAAATGCAATCTCTGCTGGGCTGTCTGCTCTCAAAGTGATGCCTTCTTCATACTGGCACTGCCAGACAGGATAAAATAAAATCACTTTTACTCAAAAGCAGGGGGCCTTATTTTTCATTTGTAATGCTATATATTTCAACCTTAAATAGAAGATTGAAAAAAATGCTCATGAATAACAATAGCACAAAAATATGAAAGGCATAAGACTTTAACAACCAAAAGAAAATTTTGTCCTTAAATATGCTTGCTAGTACAAATAAAATCATCATTGTATTTCAGAAATAATGAATTTATTATAAATTCCCAAAGTTGTACTCAGCAAAAATTCTTAAAACTAAGGCTAATGGCCTTGGGTAAGAGTTCTACAAATGAAGCATTATTTTTTTTTAAAAATGTATTTTTAGAAAAAAATTAGGTATATATCTAGAAGGACTCTCTCATTTAATGCTTCTTATATTTTTACCACATTTTATTTTTTTAATTTTTTTCTCTCCATCAAACAGAACCACATAACTTGAACCATCTTGTTCACCTTTCATATTGAGGGGGAAATAGTGGAGGGTACCAAGACCAAAGAGTTGTATGATTACTAAGTGGTAATAAAAATGCTCAGACTTAGGCACCAAACCCTAAGTCCATGATGGAAATTGTTGTCCAATCTACAACAAGCTAGACACAAAGGCGACCATTTATACTAGCAGCCCGAGGAGCAAGGGAGGGGGATAGGGGATGCATAATGGGAACGGGGTTGGAGGGAGGACAACTCTGGTGGTGGAAATTCCCCTGATTTAATGTCAATATGTACCTAAAATATTACTCTGAAAGATTTGACTTTGGTCAAAATAAAAATTATTATAAAAACATAGGAATATAGAAAAGTAAGGCAAAGTTAGTCAAGTTGCTAGAATTCTATAAAATCTCCATATTATTATACTCTTATATGTAGGTTTGCTAACTTAACAAACCAACATTAATATATTATTAACTCAAGTCCTACTTTACTCAGATTTTCTTCATTTTTATCTAATCTCTCTTTTCATCTTCTCCTTCTCCTTCTTCTTTTCTTCTTCTTCTTCTTCTTCTTCTTCTTCTTCTTCTTCTCCTTCTATTTCTTCTTCTTCTCCTTCTTCTTCTTCTTCTTCTTCTTCTTCTTCTTCTTCTTCTTCTTCTTCTTCTTCTTCTTCTTCTCCTCCTCCTCTTCCTCCTCCTCCTCCTCCTCTTCCTCCTTTCTCTTCATCTTCCCTTTCCTCTACTAAGTACCACAACCAGCAAGCAGAGTAGGTGGTACTCAGGTCAGAGGTCCAGAACTATACACAGTAGTCCTGGGGATTGCAGATCACATGGTACCCGGGATAAGACTAAAAGTCTTGCACAAGTGAACCAGGGATGTTCTGTTAACCTTGCGCTATCTTCCCAATCCCCTTTCCATAATTTAATCCAAAATAACACATTTGATTTTGTAGTCCTATCTCTTAAGGCTCCTGGCTCTAACAACTCTTCACAAGATATTCCTGATTTGTGAGAGTATTCATTTTCATAGAACCCCCCTCATCTAAGATTTGCCTGAAGTTTTTCTCCTTTTTAGACTCAGTTTATGGGTTAGGGAAAAAAGTTTCATCACATTATATCGAGTATATAATATTGATATCATTGCTACTGTGAATCTTTATCACCTAATCTGCTTATAAATGCTATAAAATTATACCACAAAGGTAATTTTTGTTTCTGTTCCATTTTATACTCTTTAGGGACGCTTATATATAGTCACCTAAGAAGTTGAGAGTTCTATACCATGTTGTTGTTATTGTTGTTGTTTTTGGTTTTTGGGTCACACCCAGCAGTGCTCAGGGTTTATTCCTGGCTCTATGCTCAGAAATCACTCCTGGCTGACTCGGGGGACCATATGGGATGCTGGGATTTGAACCACCGACCCTCTGCAAGCAAAGCAAATGTCTTACCTCCATGCTATCTCTCTGGCACCCTCTAGACCACCTTCTTAAAAATTTGCAGATAAATATTTAGAATTCTACAAAGGAGAAAATTATTTCTAATCCTCAATTTACTAATATTTTATATGGCTGTAAAACTGTTAATTAATCCATTTATTACTGAAAGATATGTAAGCTGAAGTACCGATTTTTAATATATGCATTTCATACTTGATGTTTTTCTCTAAAGATTATTTTTAGTTTATTCCACCATTTTTGTAAGTTTTTAAATTGATTTTGTTGTTTATTAATAGGCTCACACCTAGAGGTATTGAGAGGAGCGGGGAATCACAAGACCACTCCAAGTCACACATGGTTCAGTAGATCAGTGGGGGGGGTCTGACCTGCTTTGGGTTGGAGATCGAACTCAGGACCTCACACATGTTCAACAATTGTTCTATCACTTGGGTGAGATTCCCAATACCTTGACTCAAAATGATACCTTCTTTTCTGAAGTCATTAAGTGGTACTCAAGATATACTTTTGGCTCTGCATTCAGGAATTAGTCCTGGCAGTGAACAAGGACCATATAGGATACTGGGGATGAAACCCAGGTCAGTCACTTGCAAAGCAAGCCCCAAACCTGCTGTACCACTGCTTTAGCCCCCGACATTTTTTAAATTGACACGAGACTTATTTAGTCCATGAGTTGTTAGGAGAATATTGTTGAAGCTTATGAATAAAACCTCAGTCTTCTGGTGTACCTATGTCGACGTGCGTTTTTACCTTCCTAGAGATGCTACAAAAAAGGCTTGTGAAGACATGAGTCAGAGAAATGGCCTTTCTACAGAAGTAGATGATTCTATAAAGTCCTTTTTCTAAGAGAAGAGAACTTTTTTTAAAAGATAATGTTTGGAGGGTCCGGGAGATAGCATGGAGGTAATGCGTTTGCTTTTCATGCAAAAGGTCATCGGTTCGAATCCCAGTGCCCCATACGGTCCCCCATGCCTGCCAGGAGCAATTTCTGAGCGTGGAGCCAGGAGTAACCCCTGAGCACTGCCGGGTGTGACCCAAAAACCAAAAACCAAAAAAAAAAAAAAAAAAAAAAAAAAAGTTTGGAGTATTTCACGGTTTTACCAGAAAGCCTTTCTACATGCAAAATACCTATGAGATAAAACAACTTCTGAAACTGTGCCCATGAATTTCTAACTTTTGGACACAGAGCTTTTGCTATGTTAGAATTCCTTGCATTACTTTTGCATATATAAATGTTTAATATTAATTTTTATAGATAGCAGAAACACTTGCCTGGAAAAGTACTTAATGGGGAGATATCAGAAGCTTAGCATAGTGCCAGCTTCTTTAGATCAGAATTTCTTACACTTTGTCCACTATGATCACATTTCATCAGAAAATGCAACACAGCTGATCACTTCCCAAATCATTTCAGAGTTCAATGAGTTTTGGTCATTGCATGTTCAGAAGCCTTTTACTGTTGTTTTATATTTGATTATCCCAATTTTTCATGAATCTCTATGTCAGGGGTCTCAAACTCAATTTTTCTGGGGCCACAGGAGGCAAAGTCGGGTTATCCTTGAGTGCAAAGTCAGTAGTAAGCCTTGAACATTGGGGGTTGTGACCCAAACAACTAAAACAAAACAAAACAAAACAAAAAAAGAGATTCCTCTAGGGCAGGACCACAAAATGTTGTACAGAGGGCTGGAAAGGGCCCGTGGGCCACGAGTTTGTGGTTTCAAGCCATAGTTTAGAAAGCAAGGCTTGAAAAGCTAAAAAAAAAGAAGTTCATTTACTCAACAAAATTTATTTAGTTTTTTTTAACGAATCCACCAGTATTTAGGTCTTACTCCTGGCTTTACATTCAGTTACCACTTTTGGCGGGGCTTAGGCTGCATTGTAAAGTGCCTGGGATTGAACTGGATCAGCTGCACAAAAGGCAAAGCATGCCTCCGCTTCCAATGTACTATCTCTTAGGCACTTTCAGCAGTATTGATTTGGCACTATTCTGATACTAGGTGCATGTACTGGGTAATAAAGATACAGTGATGAGGAAAACAACTATGCTCTATGTACTCAGAGAAAACTTAAATTCTAGTGCAACTGACTAGAAAAAGAGGTACATTTGAAAAGAAAAACCTAAGCCTTTATAAAGCTAATAAAAGTGACAAAACAAAATTTAAGCATCATAAAAGTGTACATGTTTGAGAACACTGCATTAAGTTAGTTCAGCAAAGAAAAGAAATACTCTGAACTGAAGTGTTCTAGATATTAAACTGAACTCAGTAAAGTAGAATTAGGTCTGAAGAAATGTCACTTTGATAAAAGGCACAACAATCAATGGAAAAAAGACCTGGGGCAGTAGTGATAATAATATATGTCAATGCAATTCAATACAACAATGTGTTCCAATACAGCCATCAGAACAATATAATACAATGCAGTACAGCAAAGTACAATAATGTACTACAAAATAGCTAAACTGCGATGCAGTTTACACTGTAGAATAATACAAAAGAACATTGGAAAAGTTGATCAATTCCAAGAATCAGAAATGTATTGCTCAACTGGAGAACCTAGAGAATTTTTGTTAAAACATAAGATAGTGAATGCTATCTTTATTACCCAGTACATACACCTAGTATCAGAATAGTGCCAAATCAATACTGCTGAAAGTGCCTAAGAGATAGTACATTGGAAGCGGAGGCATGCTTTGCCTTTTGTGCAGCTGATCCAGTTCAATCCCAGGCACTTTACAATGCAGCCTAAGCCCCGCCAAAACACTTTTCTAGAATTCATACAATTACCTAGCCTCTCCCATTAACTTGTCAAGGCTCTTTGATACTCAGATCTGAGTAACTTTCTTCCTCTTCCTTTCCATCTGGTTCTTGCTTAGAGGTCAAGTTTAGAGATACACAGGACAATATGCAGTGCCAGATATAGAACCATGGTTAATCAAATGCAAGGCAACTGCCTTACACTGTACTATTTCTCTGGTCCCATAATATGAACTGTTTGAGACTTAAAACTTTAGGGCACCTTTATTCACTAGAATTCTGCAGTAATAATGAAATATGGTCTCTCTCTACTGTTCAATTCAGTTGCCATTATGCATGAGCATGTGAAATCTTTAGAGATGACTACTAAAACTAAAGTAGTAAAATTTTAATTTTTCTTTGATTTCACCTTGAAAGCCATGTGCAAATATTGGTCACATATAGACTGCACTGCCTAGCTATAAAAGAATGGGCAATAAAACTATACCTTTCATGTGCAGATATTGATCACATATAGACTGGACTATCTAGTTGTAAAAGAATTGGCAATTGGGGCCCGGGAGATAGCATGGAGGTAAAACGTTTGCCTTTCATGCAAAAGGTCATCGGTTCGAATCCCTGTGCCCCATATGGTCCCCCGTGCCTGCCAGGAGCAATTTCTGAGCATGGAGCCAGGAGTAACCCCTGAGCACTGCCGGGTGTGACCAAAAAAAAAAAAAAGAATTGGCAATAAAACTACACCTTTCCTATGTAACTCATCAAATAAGTATGTGATACCCCACTGCTGATTGTCCTGTCTCCCAGACTTTTCTTTCTTTGTAAGTACAACGGAATATTCTAATCACAGTTTCTAAGGCATATTTTGTGTCCATGTCCTATTCTCACCAACACATCCTAACTTGAGCAGTTGAAGTTGACAGATGGTTTGCATAAATCACAAAACAGCTGGACTTTACACGTAATTATGTTACACAGAAGGGTGCATAGGAGGTTTCCATGATTGCTTTCAGCAGATTAGATTCCTTGTAATCCAAAAGGAAAGTGGAGGGAGAAGAGATGATAGAAAGAAAACAGAAAAAAGTAATATCAAAGTCATCTCTGAAACATCACATAACTTTTCATTTATTTTTTATTCTTGAGATTCGGTGATTTCAGTACTATAAATGGTGGTATAATTCCAACACATGACTACCTATCACCATTGTAGTCACCTACCTTTCACAAGGACCCCAGAACCCCTCCCTTTCAACCCCAGTTCCAATTGTCTGGATCATTTCTCCCATTATACTACTTTGGGCCCTTTGTTACTACCTTACTCTGTCTCTTTTAGTCCCAAATATGAGAGAGATCATATTGTATCTATTCCTTTCTTTCTGACTGACTTCACTCACCATGATGTTCTCTAGATCCATTCATGTTGCTGCAACTACATGCTTTTGCTCCATTTTAGTGCTGCATTATATTCTACTGACATCACATAAATATTAAGAGGTGAGATGAAAACAGATCTCAGGACTCCCATAACCCAGTCTTATTACTATTTAAACAACCGCTTTGTACTTTCACCCAAAAATTGCTTTGAGTTCTTTTTGAAACACATTCTTTCTTATAAACAGACAAATATAAAAATCTGATAAGTTTATGTAAACATTTAAGAGTCCTTTTCTGGAGAATTATGGTTGAAAGCATTTTGTAAAGCATTCTTTTGTTTTGTTTTGTTTTGTTTTTTGTGGTTTTTGGGTCACACCCGGCAGTGCTCAGGGGTTACTCCTGGCTCCATGCTCAGAAATTGCTCCTGTCAGGCACGGGGTACCATATGGGGCACTGGGATTCGAACCGATGACCTTTTGCATGAAAGGCAAATGCCTTACCTCCATGCTATCTCTCCAGCCCCTGTAAAGCATTCTTTTAACACCAAAAATATACTATTTATTTATTCAAGAAACTGGGATCAGTTTTATTCCCCATTTTTTCCTGACAGAACATGACAAATTTTTCAAAGAGCAAAATATTTCAAAGCTCTCATGATTCTCTTGGTTCAAATACCATATATTCTTCATATACTATTTAAAACACACACACTTTTTTTAAATTCTAAATAATTTAATCTTATTAAATCAAAGGAACTATAGTTTGTCATGTATTCTGACCTCCACTAGCCTAAATCAAAATACCATAACTCTGATGGTGTTTATTCAATTTTCAAAGACTATCCTATTTATAAATTCACAGGAAGCAGATTCTGCTACCTTAAATTCAACTCCATTAAAAAAAAAGGCCATTTGTAACATAACACTAATGCTATTTTGTAGGTAGCATTTTGTGTTTTTTAAGGCTATATGTCAAAAAAATCCTCCTTCCACTTGACAGACGTGGCTTCCTTCTTCTATCATTCTAAATTGACATTAAAATGATGGAAGTAGAGCCTTTGGTATAATGAATTTGCCTTCCCTGAAGTGTGAAGACAAAAGGTTGAAAACACTTAATTGCTCTGCTTGCACTTTTTTTTTAGGTTATGGCACTTGTAAGTTCAGAAAGAAATGATTGTGGTACTCTAACGGGGGTGACACATCTAATCATGGTGTTCCAACACACTATGGTTGTAGTGTACAAGGGGTCGCAAACTTTGCTGTGCTTCTAAGAACCAATATTTTATACCATAAAAATCAAATTTGGTATGTAAGGCAGGGCCAGGTAACAGATTCAAGCCCTACTGACTACAAGACAGGCAGGTACTCTACAATTGAATTATATCTCTGTGTCTCCAAGATTACTCCTGGATCAGCACTCAGGATTTACTCCTAGGAGTACGTGAGGTACCCCATGGGATGCTGGGGATCAAACCCGGCTTACCTGCATGTAAGGCAAGCACCTACCTACTTTACTATCTCTAGCCTCCCCACCCCGATTATTTTTAATAATAATTAACAAGAAGACAAGCATGAAAGATTCGAATCAATCTTTTAACCATTAATTCTTTCTGCACAAACTTTAGATCATTTATTTTCATGTTTTTAATTCTACAGAAAGAATGTCATCATGAGCCGTTATTAAAAGTTCCATTAATTGGATTGATTGCCAGAAACTAGAGGCAGTTTTAACCTTTGGATTCTGGGCATGGTTCTTAAGAATTTTACTGTGTCATGCTAGGAACAGGGGTGGAGGAAGAACAACACTGATAGTGGAAATGGCCCTAATTCACTGTCACCTTGTACCTTAAATATAACTGAGAAAGACTTGTCATTCACATAGTTTTGTCACTTGATCAATTCTATACCCCTGTACCGCATACATAGTTGAAATAATCTAAAACTTGTATTTATTTTGCTTCACATAATCCTTACTGGCTCCTTCCCTTTAATTACAAATAGTAAGTGCTTATCTTTTTATAGTTAAGTAGTATTCCAACATATAAATGTGCACATTAATTTTAGCCAATAATTGAAAAATGGACAATTGAATAATCCCATATGTTTTGTTATCATAAATATTACTACAGCAAATATTGGGTCATGATTCTTTCAGTGTTTCATATTCTTGAGACAGATACTCCAAAGTACTCAAAATTGGGATTGTTGGATGATATGGTAGCTCTATCTTTTGCTTCTTAAGGAAGCACTAAAACATTTTCTGAAAAGGTTGTGCCCATTATAGTGCAGATTTATTTGTTTCCATTCTCACTTCAAAACATATTATTGATGCTTGTGATTGAGACCGTTCTCATAAACATAAAGTATTATTATAATTTGGCCTTAATTTAAATTTCCCTGATATAATTAATGAATAGCATTTTTTTCATGCGTTTACTGTTCAACCTCTTTGGAGAAACTTTTACTCAATTTTTCTGTCCATTATTCTAGTAGGTTGTTTGTTTTTTGCTGTTAATAGTTATATTTATAAAACAGAAGTCAGATCATGTTATTCCTCAAATGATGCCATTCATATACTCAAACAAAACGTTAAAATCCTTGCCAAGCCCTATGAAGATTCCTAATTACTTCAGTTATGTCTTCTTTCTCTGTGAAGGATCCAATCTAACATCTTAGACCTTATTCTCAATACACTCTCTCCATCTGCCTTCTTCTTTATTTGATATACTATTTTTCCTTATCAAATGTCAGACCTAAATATCACAGTCATCTAATTTTTTACATACTAACACCCCCCCAAAAATACCCTACTTAGAATGCAAACTTTATGAAGGCAAGAATAACAGTATAGTTTAGAATGCACCAAGTAGGGGCTGAGACAATAGAACAGCAGTAGGACGTTTACCTTACACACAGCCAACACCAGATGGACCCCAGTTCGATTCCAAGTATAGCATATGGTCCCCTGAGCCTGCCAGGAGTGATTTCTGAGCGCCACTGGGTGTAACCCAACACCTCCTGCCCAAAGAATACACTCAGTAAATGATACTGGTATATAAACTTGGCGAACAAGCCTATATACTAATTTTAGTGCAAAGTTCATAAGGGGGTTAGAAAGGTTAAGGAATGGAGCCAAAGAGATAGCATGGAGGTAAAGCGTTTTCCTTGCATGCAGAAGATCGGTGATTCGAATCCCGGCATCCCATATGGTCCCCTGAGCCTGCCAGGAGCTTCTTCTGAGCATAGAGCCAGGAGTAACCCCTGAGCGTGGCTGGGTGTGACCCCCCCCCAAAAAAAGAAAGGTTAAGGTTTGTCTTTTGTTTGTGTTTGACCCCAGTTGAAACCCTTGCACTGCCAAGAGTGATTCTCCAGAGCACAGACAGGTATAGACCAGAAACAAAAATTAAAATAAAAATAAGTTTATTTTTGATGTAATCTAAATGCAACCCTAATTTATTTTTTTTGGGGGGGTCACACCCGGCAATGCTCAGGGGTTACTCCTGGCTCCATGTTCAGAAATTGGGGCACCGGGATTCGAACCGATGACGTTTTGCATGAAAGGCAAACGCCTTACCTCCATGCAATCTCCCGGACCCCACAACCCTAATTTAAGTACTGGTATTATTCGTAAATATAAAACAATAAAAATTTTAGTGATAAAATGGCATGTTACTTTTTTTTGTTTGGTTTTTGGGCCATACCCAATGACGTTCAGAGGTTATTCCTAGCTATGCACTCAAAAATCACGCCTGGCTTGGGGGACCATATGGAATGCCGGAGGATCGATGCCTTAGCGCTTGTGCCACTGCTCCAGCCCCTGCATGTTACTTTTTAACATGTCTTACTGTGTCTGCAACATAAAAAGTACTCAACAGGGAGTGGGGAGGGGTGGGAAAAAAAGTATTCCACAGACATTTGCTGTTACTAATTTTATTTGTGAAATTTCTTTTTTTTTATACTTTATTTAAAGAAAATACATCATATAGTTGACATAATGAATCATAATACATTTGTTTCCTGATAAGTGAGAGCAATTATTTAAAAAAAAAAGAATGGAAAGAAAAATGAAAAAAAGAAAGAAAATTTAAAAAAAAAGGTAAAAAATGTACAATAGCAAGCACATTTGTGAAAGTTACTTTATCTTCAATTAAGTCATTAATACAATGGCAGAGGGTTTAGTATGCTTTCGTTGTTAGCTGTCCATTCTATTAAATTGTTGTATCCCTATAGGATGACAGCATCAAATAAATGAGTTGTCCAGGAATTCAAAGCACTACTACTAATACTGCAGCTTTTAGGGGTGAGTTCTCAGCGACTAGGACTCCTGAAGAAGGAAGATAAAAGGAGTGGCCTCGTGCTTGCACTCGCTCCAAAAATGTCCTAGTGATATCAGACCACATATCACATACCTTAAGTTTAGTCAGATTGGTGTTCCCAAAGAGAATCAAAGTAGTGCTGAGGCATAGTCAATGGCAAAATGGTGATTATGGATGATGAATGCAGCAAGAGTGACTTTGGCAGGGTGGTGGCTTGGCTCACCCTCTCCTCCCCAAGATTTCCAGTTTTCTGCTAGCAATACAAGAAAAAGTATATGGGATGGGGTTGTGAAAATGGTACCCATAGTCAATCCAAAAAGCCCTGCCTGGTGATATCAACTCAAATAAGGGTGTACCTAAAGTTTGGTCAGACTTCACTCACCAGGTTGGGGAAAGGCCCTGCAGTCCAAATGGACATTTACATATCAAAAAAAGAGGTTAGGGAAACAGGAAGTCGGGGGAAGGGTTACAAGATTGGAGTCCAAATAGAGAACTGCAGACCTGTACTGAGACAGGACCATAGGCAAAACAGATTCTGGGTGATGGATATAGCAGGTATTGCTTTAGCAGAATAGGGGTACCTCCTCTTCCAAGATTGCCAGCTTTTGCTGCACAGCCTGTGTACCCATGATTTTTCATGGTTTGATTTACACCTCTTTTGAGAAAAAAAAATGACTCTATGGAGCTGTCCTTGTGCATTTGTGGGCCTTGGTTCCCGTTACTGAGTTTTAGTGTATATTTTCTTAGGATAAGTTCTTGATGTATAATTGCTATAGGAAGAGAAACATATATTATATATCTGGTAAAATTTAATCTTTGAGGCCTGACGTTTACTAGAGACATGAAAGGAGTCTTCATGGTGTATTCATATGGCTAAATGTTTTCATAAATTTTGTAAAAATTAGACATCTTAATTGCATCTCTTCTGATTGTGAGGTAAAATTGAGAATTATATATATATATATATATATATATATATATATATATATATATTATATAATGGGAGGGTATTGGGCAACACCTGATGTTGCTCAGATCTTACTTCTAGATCTGTGCTCATGAGTCATTGCTGGCAGTACTCCGGCTTCATTAGGCATTAGGTAGTGCCAGGGATCAAACTGGAGTTAGCTATGTTCAAGGCAAGTGGTTTAATCCTTATAGTAATCTCTACAACTCTCTATAGAATTTCTACAAGTCTATATTTGAGTTAAATGGTTTTCTTACATGAACTTCCAAGTCCCCTCCAAACATAGCTACTGATAGCTATTTCAGACCAGAAATGACCAAGGACATTCTAACTGATCATTTCAATTCACCACCCAGGCCAAAGGCCATCATAGTAAAAGGTCTCTTGGCATGCCTGTACCAAAAGTACGTGGATCAGAGAGTAGAAACAAGATTTGAACAGTACAGAGTTAGGAACTGCTCTGCAGAAAACACACATGATTGTCATTATGTCTAAAAGCAAAGGATTCTGTTTTTTAATCAATGTCTTCAGTAAATGGAATTTCTTTTCAGTGAGGAACATACCCTGTAATGGAGTCAATTTAATTACAAATAAAATAAACTTGCAGTCGTACTTATAAATAGAAAATGAGTGTGAATTTTCAAGTTTTATGTATCCAAGCTATTAATAATAAAAAAGAAATTTCCATCTACTATGCTTGAAGGTTTAATTATCGTCCCTTTATCTTTGTAAAAAACAGTACAAAATCTTTGTCAGATGAAAAGGCAATCAAAGAGTCATCATACTAATACAAGAAATAAACTGTTACAGATGGATGTCAGAAAGATAATTACTAGAAATACTAATATAATAGATGCATTCTAACTAACATAATAGATACATTCTGTTCAAGGACATAAACTCAGAGATCAGTTAGGAGGTTATTCAGTGATTCAAGAGAGATGAGTTGGAGGTTCAGGGCAGGGTAGTTGCAAAGCTATTTTTGATCCTCAGTAGTGACAGTGATGCGTCCTGCACAGTCACAGCACAACTATTAACAGTCAAACCCTAGAGACAGACTAACCCAAGATTGCATTCAGAAATTCTGTGATTTTTTTTTTAAATCAGTTTGATAAAAACAAGTGACTTTCTCTCATTAAAACTACATGTGATTAACTTTGTATTTATAAATTTAGATTGCTTTTATTCCCTTCCCTGTGCAAGGATTAAATAGAGAGAGAGGCATGCAAGGCAGGGCCTATACCACTATTACAAGACCCAGTCTTCAATAATATTTGCTTTTTGTTTTTTTTTTTTTTTGGAATGAACTCCCAAAGAGTGCTTATAGAGTCCTCCAAAGCCATTACCAGCAATACTTATCAGGCTGTCCTGAGGTTGAAACCAAGGGCGTAAGGAAACAGTTCTTCAGGTCCTGAATGTTAGGGATTACCTGAGCTACTTGTGTGGGGAAAGGAGGTTCTTTATATGGCCATATCCAGCAATGCTCAGGCAGGGCCATGGTTTGACCCAGGGCTAGGCAGATGCTAGGTACATGTTCTATTTGTAATACTTTCTGAGCCCCTGAATCTATCTTAGTATGCTAACACGAATGCTTAAGTACAAGGTCCACAAACCCTATATCTATCTATGCTAATAAGAAATGTACATTTAATATATGAACATATAGTGTTTAACTTTCTATAAAAATTATATTATTTGTGGATAATGTATTACAATACTCTAGAAAGGAAGGCCAGGAAGACCATTCCATGGTAGGAAGCTTGCCACAAATACTGTGGGAGTACAGTTAAGGCAGAGAGGGGATCATTACAACAATGATAGTTGGACTGATTAAGCTAGACAATAACTGGGTGTTGGAGGGAGATAAAGTGATACGCATGTTACCCCTTCATTAGTACAAATTAGTGCAAACCACAGTAATGAGAGAGTGAATGAGAGAGAGAAGAATAAAATGCCTGCCCCAGAGGCATGTAGGGAGAAAGGAGGAAGGAAACCAAAGACATTGGTGGTGGGAAATGTTCATGGGTGAAGAAGGTGGACATTATAAGGCTGAACTTAATCATGAACAACTTTTAATCATGGTGTATAAATAAAATTAAAAAATTAATTAAGTAAGTAAGTAAAAACAGTAGGATTGTATCAAAGGGAATATTATATCAGGCAAATTTTAATTTGCTATATATAATTTCCAAATTATATATTGGATATAAATTATAAGTTTATGGCACTTGCCTTACTTGGGGCCAATGATTCTATCCCTGGTACCACATAGGGTCTCCAAGAAAGGAATCATCCTTGAGCAAGAGTCAGAAGTAAACCTCTAAACACTGTTTGCCTTGCACATGATCAACCCTAATTTGATCCCAGCACGATGTATGGTCTCCCAAGCACTATCAGCAGTAATTGTTGCTGACCCAGGGTCAGAAGTAAGCCCTGAGCACAGCCAGTAGTAATTCAAACTACCCTCCCACCAATAAAAAAAATTAAACCAACAAGTTTCTGTACAATTTCATTAATATTAATATCCTTCACTCAAAAATATCTGATAAAGTTAATTTGTGGTTCTTCAGTTACTAATGACATTGAACAGATTTCCAAGTACGTACTGCTTTTCCATACATCTTTCCTTAGATACTGACTGGTCTAGTACTTTGCTAGACTGGACAGTTCATCTGTTACTTGGCTAACATTCAAATAAATGTCCATCAAGTGTCAAATATTGTTATTGTATATGAATTTATGTAACTTATCTTGTACATTTATTTTATTTAAACATTTTAACTCTAAGTGGCTTGTTTCTCTAACTTGAGCCTACATTGTTGAGAGGCAAAAATAACGAAATCCTAATATGCAAACAAATCATATTTTATTCTGCTTTATATCCCTCACCTACCACAGAATCAAGTACTTTAAATGAACAATATTTAAAACAAAATTAAATTCCCAAACAACCACTAGTTACATAATTGGCACATTTAAGTCTGAATCCAAAGAATTAAGCATAAATGCCTTCTGGATATCTCTAGCAAAAACAAAAAAGAAAAAAAATATCTATTATGGTGTTTTAAAATGAAAAGCTTAAGGCCTGTACTTTATTGTTCTATATTTGTTCTTAAACTTTTCTATAACTCCCCCATATTCTCTTTTTCACCATATAAATTTTTCTTTGTCTAATCCTTGAATTTCTAAATTACACATGGATATATACACATAAATGTGTTCATATTGATGAATATATATATATGTATATATATATATAACTGCTGAGGCAATGAGAAAATTTGAGAAACAAGTTCTATTTTTTGAATTGTATATAAATTGAAACTAAAACTGACCTTAGAGGACATGTGATTGAAAATAAAATTCCATAAATAGAAGCAGGTTGCTTCTATGTCCATAAATGGACAGCTCTGGAGAAAAACTCCTCTATTTTGATACATTATGAATAAATTAAAAAGATGAACATTATGATTTAAAAATCGGTCTATGATCACAAGCATGTCAATTTTTCACCAAGATGCCTTAGCAATTCTATTTAAATTCTAATTTCTTCAGGTAATTTTATCCCTTCAGAGAAGTCCATGTTTTCTCTTGAAAACATAGCATTCCCTCTTTTTTTCTCCTCATATCATTTCCTCAATTAATCTGAGTATATTTCTCTAAATAAAACTTTTACCCCACTAAAAAGTGAAGGAAAGAAATTTCTGAATGTGCAATAGGTTCTCTCACTTTTTCGAAGTAAAAAATGTGCCAAAACTGTAACCAAGAAGCACATACATGATTGGTTTTATTCTCATTCTATGAAAACACGAGTAGGTCATCAGCCTCCCAGTTATGCAGGGAGCAGGCCCGGAAGCTTGTAAACTCCATCATTCCCATTCTATTGCTACCTCTCCCCAAAGTACACCACTATCTCATTTTTAACACCAGGGATAAGACTAGTTGTTGCTGACATGGTAACCATCCAATAGATATTTTGTTATTTGGATTTTTTCACACAACTATGTTATTGCATACAAGGATAAAAACCCACACACACAATTGAAACAAGGTATTTCTAGAAAATTTCTTCTTTCAATCATCATAGTTTTGGATTACTGGCTCTTTTCATTTCTTTCTTTGGTTTGGGAACCAAGCAATGGACCCCTGGATTAGTCCTCCCAGCGAACTGTGAGGGATCATGTGGTACCATAAATCAAACCCAGGTTCTTCTCACACTTGCCAGGTAAATGCTCTCACACTGAATTACATCCTTGTTCTGTGGCTCTTCTTTTAATAAAAGCTTTAGATTTTAGACTTTAAATCCCTGGCCAGGGATCAAGTTATGACAGGGGTTAGGAACTATTTTTATTACAGGAAAAATGTAATAATAAAGCACTATAAAATGCTTTGAAATTTTGGTTTAAAATAAATTCTCCAAAAGAAAAGGTTTCTACATAAAGAAACTATTTGGTTTGAACTGTAAAAAGCACATTATTTTGATTTGCCTATTTTTGTCTATGGGATGTGAAATGACCACTCTCTCTTCCATCAGTCTCTGACATTGGTAATTCTAGAAAAAGTTCCATCTTTCTCAGGCCAGTCCTCTTTTGCCCTAGGAGGTGACACTGTTACATGAAGAATGGTGCCTGGTCTCTACACTTCAACATTTCTTGCTCTCATCTGTCTCAGACCAGCTGTTTTCTACTTCTTTGAAACATTTAAAATTACTAGATTAAAGTAAAAAAAAAAAGAAGAAAGAAAGAAAAGAAACATTTGCCTCAACAGCCAAGACCAAAAAAGTAAACCAAAATCAAGGGAGGTGAGGAGGGGAGGGGAGAAATGACCCGATGCATTCCCCACAGACTTCATTTTTCTCTTGTGCAGTGACATTTTCATTTCCTTTTACTTTCTCTGACTTCTAACCAAGTTCAATCTGAAACTGCGGGCAGCTAAGCCTTTGAACATTTTATCTGCAGCCTTCAGGATCTACTCGACAAATGGCAATGTGGCAGACCGTGACATAGCCACAGCTCAAGGCCAAAGACACCAGCCAACCTTTGTGCCTTGGGCCACAGACCTCTACATTCTGTGCTAGGTCAGTAGCTTTACACCGTCTGGGCTGATGCCTTGGGATGTATGATTTACTAAACCTGCTGGGATCCCATGTGTGGCCACATTTTAGGAATTAAATATAAGAGATTGCTTTCCCTAAACAACAATAAATTCCAAATTTTTGATCCTTATGAATGCACTTGAATTCATAAAACACTCCCCACCACCATCATAAAATCATTAAGCTTCTCTTTGACTAAAAGGCAAAGGAAACTAAACGAAATAATCTGTTCTCTTGTGGCTGTAATCACCATTGGATAATTCTGGAATGGCTTTGATATGAATCAACAAACTTTATAAAGACAGAAACTCAAGATATGAATTAGCAGAACAAGTGGCATGCTTACCTAGTTTAAATGGCAATAGGCCACACAAGTCAACCACCCCCCCACCACAAAAAATAGACAGAGAAAAAAAGAGAGAAAGAGAGAGAGAGAGAAAGAGAGAGAGAGAGAGAGAGAGAGAGAGAGAGAGAGAGAGTTCAATAGTTCCTGCTTCTAGACTTAGTCTCCCAACACCTTCTAGGGAATAAAATCTCAAGGATTGTTTTATTGTTGGTTTTGTTGTTGTTGTTGTTTGTTTTGAGGCCACACCTGGCAGCTCTAAGGGGTAACTCCTGGCTCTGCACTCCGAAATCATTCCTGGCAGGCTTGGGGAACCACATCTGATGCCTGGGATCAAACCCCAGGTCCATCTTGGGTAATCTGCATACAAAGTAAATGCCCTACTGTTGTGCTATCACTCCAGCCACAAGTTTTAGAGTCTTTAAAGGTTCAATTGCGTATCTCAAAGAGATGGATCTATGAAGGTGAATGTGTTTTAGTTGGAGTGAGACTTATAAATAGGTGTTACTTGGAAATAGGAACCTTGCAGATGTTAGGAAGTTTAAATAAATTCTGAGGTTTGCGGCGTTTTGGGGACCCCAGCCAGCGTGGGGTGAACGCCTTTATGAGTTTGTGAGTTTTTTGAAGCCGGCTTAACCCGAAATATTTATAGAAAAATTTAAATTGGTTAGAAAGAGTGACCCAAGTTTGAATTTTGATTAAGGGCGAGTGTATTAGGCATTAGCAAGCACTTATATACTTTTTACACAAAGGGAGGCAGGTTTTGAAGACTATAGGTTACAATGAAAAGTTTTTGTTTAGTTACATTTTAAATACAGGTACATTACCAAAAATGGACAAAGGCATTTTACATTTAACTACTGGGCAGCTAGGCATTGGTTGATTTAAACAGGTTTTTTTTTTATTAATTATATACTTGCTATGGGTATTTAGCCAAGAAAGGGAAGGGGATAGAGTTATATTTTTATTAAGGACTTTTGGCAAAGCACAGCCTACAGGTGGTGAGGAGAGAAGAGAAAATAGACATAACTTGGTGGCTGATTTTAAATAATTTTTAATTAGCAGGGGTTAGAGATATAAGAAAAATGCTATTTGTACCCTGCCCCCAGCTTCATGGCCCAGAAGTTAGCACAAGGGGCTAGTTTTTTGTAGCAATGTTTTCTTTATGCTCAGAGCTAAAATTTTCCAGCAGTCATGTAAGCAACTCAGTGGAACTTTTCCACACAGAGAGGCTATGGTTTATGGCATCCATGTTGTGCAGACTAGAGCAGTCTCCCACAAAATTCAGTAGCAATCCTAACCCAAAATGACTGTCAGAGGAAAGTACCATGTGAAAACACACCTGGATGAATGCTATGTAACAACAGAGGCAGGAGCCAAAAATATTAGAATCAACCTCCAGCAGCCAAAGCTAAGAAGTTGGTAAGGAGGGGTTACACCCAGAATTTTAGGGGTCACAAGCCTTACTGCCATCTTGATTTTGAACTCAAGTCTAGAATTAGGTAGAATACATTTATCTTTTTCTTAGTCACCCAGTTTGCATCATATTGCTACAGTCCTGGCAAATCATTTCACATTAAGTGTTTTATGTACCAGCAAGGATTTCCAACCCTGTCTATTTTTTGGTTTTCACCAGACTCTACACTGCCCTAGTGGAAGATTTCCAAGTCAGTATCACCCATTCAATGTGCTCACTTCCATTGTCAATGATCAGAGGAAATTCTAAATTCAGTTCATCAACTTACTTTAGAAAAATTATTTCACGTTTACATCTGAACGTGAAGAAATGACATTCAAGAAATTTGCCCCTCTTCAAACAACACCAATCACTGGCTGACAGGTGTGAATGCTTGCCACAGGGCCAGGTACTCTTTCAATCGTTCATAATGATTACCTCAAGTCTTTGTACCACAATCCTGTGAATAAAAACATTATTATCCTCATTAAATATGTGAAGAGACAAAGACAAGAAGAATTGCTCATGCCAAAGTCACATAATTAGAAATGAACAGAAACTCAGGTTGACACCCCAGGCTGTCTGATAGAGCATTCATCTCCACTTGCTTGCAAGGGAGTCTCTACAAGCAATTCAAACTGGATGAAGGGTAACCACTCAGATCATCCATATTTTCTCTCTGCTCAGCGACTTTTGTCTTCCTCCATCTTTCACTCCCTCTTCTATATTACCCCACTGAGCTCTGGCCAAATGGGCACTGGCAATGTAATGATCCAGGCAGAGCAAAGTACAAACCTTTCTGCAAATGTGCTGTTTCTCTTTTTTTTCCTAGGGCAGAGAGGTTAAGTATTTTGATTTAAAAGGACTTCAATTTCAATTGAATTATAGGAAACAAAGCTCCTATTTATGTCAAACAAGCACTTAAGCATGGAAGGTGACTGTCAGCATGTCCCCCTTTCACGTGCTTAATGTGCATATTCTCTAATCAGGAATTGGCCCTGCCTTGGAGAGGTTTTCCTGATGAACCACACATTGAAAGGAGCCCCTTTCCTCGCTCAAAATTCCCTTAACATTCAGTGTTTTTATGATGTTTATCAGAAACTGCCTTTCATTATAACCATTTGTATTCATGTGTTACTTCCCTCTCTACATTATAAATTTCTTGATGTCAAAATGACATTCTATATGTCTTTCCCAAAGCAACTACCTGGTCTTTGTATAAAGCAAGCACTTAAAACACATTTGCTGAATGAAAAATTAAGGGAAAAGATGATATATTTGTCAGTATAGTCGCAATATATTATAGACTATACATTACAGACTATTATAAGTGACCATGTAATAACATGAAAAATTCTAGACATAGATTGATTATTCAGTCTACTGAGTGATATATATATATATATATATAAATTTCACTAAAGAATCAATTTCTACCTTTTTCATAAACTGTAGCTTAGATTTAATATTGAAAGCAATACAGAAAAAAATAAGTATCATAAGAAAATCCTGTGGTACTTTTAAATAACCTCAAAGTAGGTTTTAAAAGACTAAGACTTTATTTAAAAGAATAAGAATAGATTTTCAAAGATAAAGGAAATATATACTTCAATTGATTGTTCTTTAACAGCACAGAGCAGAGAGAACTCAGGTCTGTGTTAGGTTTTTTTAAAATTCACCTACATGGAAAGAAAGAAAAGAGAAGTAATTTCTAAGTAGGAACGGATTTTAGACTTCCTAAGCCTACCTTAGACTTCAAATGTCTGAGTTGCATTGCATTATATTTAGAGAAATCACTCTGTTCATCTTTTATTCCCCCATACCACTTAATCTTTAAGGAGAGTAGATTTTAGTTTCAAATCTCCTATGCAGTACAGAAAAGAGCAAGTAATCAATTCTCATAAATTGAGAACTAAACAAGCACACTTTGAAACAAGACACGAGATAACAAGATTTATAATCTCTTAATTTTGGCAAAAACTCTGACTCAGTTGAAGAAATATAAGGATGAATTAAATCAATTTATTCACTTAAAATTCAACACCAATTTCTTCTCTTTCTCAGTTGAACTCTATCCTCATTTTTGAGTGTGAGCCTGTAAACAAAAATGAGAGGAACTTTAACCTCAGTCAGTAAGGGGCTAAGTGCATCTATCTAACAACTCAACAGGGTCTGAACCCTGCCAACAAGAGTGATTTTAAAAATGAATTGTCCCCCACTCAAGTCTTCACATGAAATCACAGTTCCAACTAACACCTTGATGGCAGACTTGTGGGAGAGACAAAGCTTTGCCCTGAATCATGGACACTATAAGATAATACAGATGGTGTTATCTTAAAGGATAATATGTTATGCAACAATATATAATTGACACTATTCCTTTGAAGCTAGTAAGGCACATGCAGCTCTGAGCTATAATCATCAATTCAATGAAAAAGTCATTGCTCTTTTGATTTAAAGAGACTTAACTCAGCTGCCATTGACTTTGGGCAATTTCTCTCCACGTTTCCTCCTACAGGAATGTGGATATGATATCTAAAATTTGGAACTATTAACCTCTAAACATTATCACAAAGCCTACATGTAATTAGCTACTAAAAGCTTAAGGAAGGCAAAAAGAAAGAGAGAAATAAGTTGCGTGTCCTGTGGCATCATGAAGTTGCCACCTTAACACTGGAACACCTTCCTCTTGACATTTAAAATTAAATACAACTTTTACTCTTCTTTCAGCTTTGACAGTTCTTAGGTTTTCTACAAAAATAAAAAAAAAGCCTGAAAATTCATAATAGCCTCCCTTTTATCTAGATGTCTTGAAGTACTTTGATGTCATAAAATATAAATATAAAGCATTATTGCTGCTACTGTTTTTAAAAACTCAAAAATTTAGGCAGGAGAGATAAATCAATAGATTAATAGGATGAGTGAATGTTTTTTTATGGAGGAGACCCAGATCCAATCCTCTTAACTAGATAGTCCTGAGCACTACCATTACTGATTTGGAGCACGATGGCCTGGGGCACTCCTTAACACCATTCACTGCAGCCCCAAGACAAACAAAAATAAACATCTAATGACAATACGGGCATAGTATTGCTGGCAATAAATAGATAGGCTCAGCTAAGTTTAACTCACAGCAATATTAAAAGAAATAGAAATTTTTCTATTAATTTTGAAACCTAAAATAACTTATAATTACTTTAACAATGACTTCATAATAAAGGTTTTATTTAATGTAGTTTCAGCAATAAAACCAATATAATGTTTTAAAGGGCTCCCGATTTTATATACATAAACATGATGGAATCATACCCATGTTCCCAAAATAATTCATAGAAAAAAATAAAACATAAAATGTAAGTTAAATAAGAAGCAAATAAGATTCAATGACTGTACTTCATCAGCCAGTATTAGCAATGTAATCTACAGGGTATTATGCATGAAATGATTAAACAATATTGTCCATGGCTGCCAAGATCCAGAGTATACTTAATCGTGTTACCCAGAAAGTAAAGTACTTATGTTTTTGCACAATGATATATCTATTTTCAAATGAGACTCGGGCAGAAAGCATTTCTTCACACCAAGGGAGATTTAAAACCCATCTCCTATCTTTGCAGCATACAGAAGACATGGATTACACAAAGAAAGAAAAAAAATACAGAGAGCTTTTTTCAGGATACAGCATTACATGACCACAGCCAGCAATTTTCAGAAGAAATTCAAGAAAAACAAAAGCCACACTTAGAATAAATCACAGATAAATCAAGCCCTTAGTTCTTACTACGTCAATAGTATAAGCACAGAGAAAAACAGTTACAATATCCCTTTAGCAAAACACACACACACACACACACACACACACACACACACACACACACACACACAATCTCATCAAATGCAAAATCGCAAGAATGAACTAATCTAGTCCAAAAGTATTTTAAAATGCCCATTCAGACTCCTTACTGAGGAAATGCCTGAGTTTAATACAGAAATTTCCTATATGGGGCCTGAGAGATAACAGGGAGGTAAGGTGTTTGCCTTGCATGCAGAAGGTCAGAGGTTCGAAGCCACCATCCCATATGGTCCCCCGAGCCTGCCAGGAGCGATTTCTGAGTGTAGAGCCAGGAGTAACCCCTGAGTGCTGTAGGGTGTGACCCAAAAAACAAAAACAAAATTCCCTATATGGTTGTAAGAGTGTATCATGTATATGACAATGAAGAAAACCATGAGTTATAATTTCAATTAATCCTTGAATTGTCTTTATAAAACAAAATCATAATCACACTAACAGAAGCAAACATTTATCACATGCTTACTAAGTGCCCGTAGAACTTAGTTTTTAAATGCCTTATTCTCAATCTTCACAGCCTCTGAGTTAAGAGTATTAATTGTGACTCTAATTTACAGATGAAGAACTAAGCAACTTTCCCATAAACAAGATGTCTGTTACAGATGTATTATAGTCTCACCTCCAACTACTGCACTAAAATGTATATTTAGATATTGTTATCAACCCTATTGATGATACCACATGAATTCCATCTGGCAACCAGAGTCAAGATACTATTCTCAATGTGGACAAACTAAACTACATACACCCCTCTTGCAGCAATTTGCTAATTAAGACTTATTTTAGTGTAGCCATATATTCCGGTTTTATCTATGACTATGAAATAAGTTATCCCTAAATGAAAGTCTAAGAGAGGCAGAATATGTCTTTACTCAATATAGAGTCACAGGTGGCTGAGCAACTGGCAGAGCAGAGGGTGGCTGTATGCCTTCAGGCTGTAAGAATATGAAAACCTGGTCATATCATGGATGCCAGCTACCAACTATCTCAACTTGAGCAATCAGCAAATGTAGACATGCTTTCTCAAGGCCTAGACTGGATTCCAAGAGTAAAGCATCCTGGAAGAATAAGGAGGAAGTGCGTGATATTTTTCTGACTTAGCTTCAGAAATGATGGACCATTACTTCCAACAATCGGTAAAATTGTTCACCCAAATATTTATTCACTCAAAGTCCATTTAGGTTTAGAAATAAGAGACCTCATTTCATAATGAAGTGTCAATGTCAGTGTATTATGGAATTGTCGTAGGAGAAATATTGAGATAAGAAAATATAATGCCATTACAGGGCAATCACAGTTTAAACAGAGCTCAATATAATGAGGAATTTACACAGTAAAGGGATTAAATAAGTGGTGTGAACAACACCCTAATCAGATCACACGAGTCATTTTTAAAATAATCGCTATTTAAATTTTTATTATAGGAAATTCCATGACATTTCCACTTATAATTTAATTGTGCCTAATACAATTTCAATTTCCTAGAGGCCAAATCTAAGGCTAAATCGCTTTTCTGATATGAGCAGTTAGGGAATTCAGGACTGATATAGATTGAATTTGGAAATCTATATCGAAAGATTCCATTTTTCTATCATCATGCTCAATTGGAAATATGAACACTGCCACTCTGACTTTTAAAAATAAAATGTCATTTTCAGTAACACCCACTACCTTTGAAACATTTCATCTTAGCCTAATAAAGCACTATAAATCAAAATCTCAGGGCCTTTTACCAAGATGGCATGTCATTTGTAGACTCTTCACAGTGGACATTTAGAAAGCATCTATATCACTGTAATCCAGGCACCTCTAGACAATCAGTGGTCAGCAGCAGTTATTGATCTCTTTCTGATTACAAGGGCTCAGTAATAGTTTTGTTACAAAAAAAATCAGGATCGTTTTTTTTAGTGGGAGCATACTTTTCTCTGAATCATCACTTTAGCCCTTGGAACGTACTGTTTTCTAGCCTGAGAGGTATGTCTTTATCTCAACTAACTCAAGTCATATGCTTCACTTAATTAAATCTTTATTTTTATAATCATATAAATATATATCTATAAGGCATGCAAGAAATGCACATGTGCCAGCAAAATATTTTTATTCAAATATGACTTGAAGATACATGGAAATTTCAAGTACAGACAAGCTATGTAAATCCCAGAAGACATAATATGAGTGTTTCTAATTTAGGATTGGTTGGGATAAAAAAAAGGCTCAGAAACAATATCTGAACCTTCTGCTTAATAGGGAAAGGCTTAATAGAACTCAGAGAAAATAAAGTAAATTGAAATAGATCTCAATTCCCAGATGTTCCTACTCAAGATCTAGAAATAAAAACATGGTGGAAGGAGGATAACAGGTGAATAGATGAGATAAGATAGAAAGGTGGTTACTGCTGATTTTCTCATTGCATTATTTCCAGATTACCTGAAATTTGCAGGCAGCAGAACCTCAGCCAGCATATAGTGAGTAAATAAAAACAGTTACATGGTAGTAATCCTAGGGCTAAAAGCCAGCCAAAGGTGTGAACACAGTCTTTTATTCTCTTGACTAATTTCTCTATCTCTATCTGTCTCTCTCTGTGTATCTCTGACACTCTATCTCTCCCTTTCTCCAGAATGCATTTTTTTACTTCTTCCCAAAGAGACAAAATGAAGTTCTGTGTATCTCCATACAAATACAAATTAAGAATATCTGTTAGTTCAAAGTGAACCAATAGGAACACAAATTAGTCTTGCATTTTAAAATCAAGCACCCACACCTCTGAAAAGGTGAATTATGTGGAGCCTGCTCATTTAATTAGTATATTAAGATGACTTTTCATTTTCATTGGTGGACAAGTTTAAATCTACCAAGAAGTCACCAAAGAGTGGTCTCACCTCTATCCACTTTCATCGGGACCTCTAAAAGTTGAGGTTTTTTTTTTTCAACTAAACTTTTTAATAAACCTCCCCTTCATGGGACTGGAAATAATAGTACATCGAGTATGGTGATTGTCTTATATGCAACCAGTTGAAGCTCAAACTCCAGCACTCCAAATGGTCCTTTAACTACCACCAGGAATGATCTCTGAGTCTAGAATGAGATGTAAGCCATGAGCACCACCAGGTATGGACTAAAAATCAAAACAAACCAAAAAAATCTTCCTCTTCTACCAGTCTTCACAACCATTACTACTTCCAGAGATGCCCAAACAGCACTGCCTGTGCAAAAGGTCATGCCCTATGTTTTATTTCTTCCTTTACATCCTCAGAAAAAAGTTAAATTCCAAGTCTGCCTTGGTCTGTCTCTCCTTTGCTTATAAAACTAGAGCTCGGAACAGATACATTTCAGTCTCTTCCAGTTACGAATTCTTTGAATCAAAAAGTAAGATAGAACTCTAAATTAACATTTCTGAGCTTGCAAAATATCATATTTTCCAGTGTATAAGATGATTGGGTGTATAAGATGACCCCCTATTTTTTCTGTTAAAATGTAGGATTTGGGCTATATTCACTGTATAAGACTACCTCTCTTTTAAGGCACACCAAATGGAAATTAAAAACATAAGAGAAAAAGAATAGAACCCTCAACGTTTAACAGTATGTGTCTAATAGAGCTAGATTTCGGAGTACCAACATTCATTTTACATTTGTCATTTGTAGTGAGTGATTGTGAATTTTTTAATTGTGATCTACATTGAGAGGAGGGAAAGGGGGCTCCTCCAAGAGCAGCTGGCTGGGGTGCAATGATTAATAGGTCAGCTAGAGGGAGACAGAGCACTTCCTCTGTGTCCCATAAAAGCTGAACAGAGGACTGAGTTTGAGAAAGCCACAAAACAGTGATGACACCCGGCGGCTGGATAGGATGCAGTACTCGTAACTCAGTTTCTCTGTGTGCCCTAAAAGATAAATCAGGACAAGCAGAGGACTTAATGATGATGCCTGGCAGCTGGATAGGATGTGGCGGTAAGAGGGGGCGGACTACTCATCCCTGATGCTGGAGTAAGTTTCAGCATGACCTATACCGGCATATAAGATGACCCCCGACTTTTAAGAAGGTTTTCATGGGTTAAAAAGTCATCTTATATAATGGAGAAATACGGTAGTAGTTGCTAGTTACTTCTTTCTTGTAATCTAGTAGTGTCACTTATTTCTTTCACCCCTAAGTAACCAAATGTTTATCAAGAACTTTCTATTATGCACAGCACTGTGCAACTTTTTTATATACTACAACCCATATTTACAAATACTATCTACTAGATTTTTATTTTATGTTTGGGAAATTTAAGTTCTTGTTCCATATTCTGACAAATTGTATGGTTTCTTCATTTATTCAGTTATACAAGCGACATCTAAGGAGCTAAATGCTGAGGTCAAGGAAATACTAAGGGGTCAGGGGGAAGGTCTTGTATGCCGAAAGGCCTAAGTTCCATTTCTAGTACTACATGACTGGTCCTTTAAGAGCTGCTAGATATAGTCCCCAGCACCACGACCTCAGCAGCACAGAACCATCTTTTCTATCTGGCCGACTACTGCTCAGATGACCCCCAGACCTCCTGTACATGGTTGGGAGAGCATAGTTAAACACACACACACACACACACACACACACACACACAAGTTAAAGTGTTTATTGATTGAGTCAATTAAAAAGGGATGATTTCACCACTTTCTAATGGAAAGTTTTTTCGTTTTTGAGATTTGCTTAACTTTATGAACTAGAATAACAAATGAGCAAGCTAATTAGTTATTAGATTCTTCATTTCCCAATTATTTCCAAAAGCTAAAGGTCACCTTAATGACCACAACCTGAGCATTTGATATTGACCAGGATTTTGTATTTCACTTTTAAAATAGTCTCATACGAAAGGTATTAGTAGTCCCATAAAAAAGTTAAAAAAAAAGACAAGAGATTATAAATCATACTGTGAGTCATAGATTCCTACCAATGTTCTAATATTTGTAAATATTTCTGTTAATCTTATGCTCTTACATAAACTTCCTGCAGTTTCATGACAAAGATGTGGAAACATTCTCTGGAGACTGTCATTATTCCAGCTAGCCAGTTGTTTCTTGAGAAGTATATGGGAAGTTTTTAGCTAAATAAATGAAACAAGGTTTTCCACCTTATTGAAAAATATTTAAGTGAATGAGATTGGAGAAATAATAGGTAGGGCACAAATTCTACCTGCATTCAATCTCTGGCACCCTATCTGGTCAGCTGAGCACTACAGAATTGATTCCTGAGCACAGAGATTGGAGTAAGCCCTGAGCATCATCCATTGAGGCCCAAAAACCAAAAAGAAAAGGAAAAAAGTATCCAACAGGATATTTATCAGAATAAAGATCAGTATGTCCTGATGCTGGAACCATGTATAAATATTACCTATGCAATTAAAGGCATTCACCTTTAGGTCCAGATAAGATACATCTGCTTGTATCCTTATATAAATTAATGACCTAATGGGGTAAGTAATTTCAGTTCTCCAGCTATAGAACTAAATAAGTTATTAATCATCCTTAAACAGAAAAACTCTTATCTCATGCAAAGAGACCATCTAAAGTGTTTAATATGCTCAGATTAAAATACAATGTGTCTAAAGTTGGCTTTGATATATAATAACAAATATTATAATGAAGAAAGAAAATAATAGAAAGTATTTGTGCATTAGTGGGAAATATAATCTTTGGTTCCAACATGATCTGGCTGACAGCACTGAAACCTTTAATGGAATTTTAGCTACAACTGGAGAAATAAATGCAATCAGCACTATTGATTGCAGCAAGGTGGGAAGCAGGGAAGAAAAGTATAAATTATTTAAAAGGAATTACAAATTCCAAGTAAAAATGATTAAATGGAAAATATACAGTTAGATGCTGTTTGGTAAAGCTTCACAGAATTGAAATAAATGAAAGTATCACTTATTTCTAAAAGCATCAGAGTATACCTATTCATGAGTTGCAATATATTAAATTTACTTCATTAAGAGGCATAGTCTATAAAAAAGATGAAGAAAAGAATGCTACAGATGTTAAGAAGTTAGTAACCTAGGGAGATGGTAATTTGTTCTGAATATCCTAGCAAAGGTTGTTAAAATAATCATGTATTTAACACTAAGTTCTGGCTCTGAGCCAGATTTAAAAAATACAGAGGTCATTACTATAAACTTATTCACACGGCAGAGCTTATCTGTCACTGGAAAGAAGAGAATAAAGAAAAATGGGAAGCTACTAAGTGCTGAGAATTATTCCTATCTTCTTAAACTGTAGGCCATGACCTCATATGGAAGATTTGCTTACACCCCCTACCCTATATAGGGTCACAAAACTGAATGTGAGTGTAGTAGGGTGGGATTGGAGAGAGACGTCCACAAAAGTTGTTTTTAAATGTATATAATTTATTATCAGTAAATATTTTATCTGCATACTGATTCTATGTGTCCAGGATCAAGTAAAAATTTCTCGTAGAAAAGGGTGGTGGGCGGAAAAAAATGCAAGCAGCCCTGGTGTACACAAAGTATTACATGAGGTAATGTGTAGCCCATAAGCTCATTTACTACTACAAATACTCACACAATAACATGGAGAAGGTATTATTTTCATTTACACAGAGTTTACCAAAGCTCAGAAAAGTTGGTGTCTTAATCAGAATCACATGGGAAAGCATTTAAGCTATGTCCTAGTGGATATGCTCTTTTTACTACACAGCAAAATGTATTCCATTTCAACATATAATGAGCTGGGAAGCAGGGATGGATCAGAGACAAAATATTTCATGAATAATAAGCTCTTCGATGATGTGAATTTAAAAAAATGCAATAAAAATCTTTTGGTAATGAATAGAAATGTGACTTCATTTCAAATTGAGTAGGATAAGGCATTGTCACAATAGAAATGGGAGAAAATATTTCACCTGTACTAAAAAGTTTTACTTAGTTAAAGTTAACAGAAACTCAAACTTTTCTTTTTATAGCTTATGCACTATATATTTTAGTTAAAACTAAAATTTAGGGGTCAAAGTAACACTACAGCAGGTAAGGGCTTCCCTTTCACTTCCTATCTTGGTTTGATCATTGGCACCTGAGCTCACCAATAGTGACCTGTGAGTACAGAGCCCAGAGTAAATCCTGAGCACAACTAGGTGTTGACCATACTCCACCAAAAAATAGTTTAATAAATAAATAAATAAATGTAAAATTATAAATAAAATTTAAGTGTTATCTTAATGCTTTATATGAAAATGTCAAAATGGAAGTTTAATTATAAATCATGTCTAATTTTCACAAGTATTATTTTAATATGTACATGACACAGTCATTGCAGTTATAAATTACACGTAATTTTATAAATATGATGAATTTATGTGGCCACACCCCAGTAATGCTCAGGGGTTACTCCTAGCTATGCACTCAGAAATCGTTCCTGGCTTGGGGGACCTTTGGGGATGCCAGGGGATCAAACCAAAGTCTGCCCTAGGTCAGTGCAAGGTAAACACCCTACCACTGTGTCACTGCTCCAGCCCCAACTACGATTTTTTAAGTCAATTAGCAGATTGACAGTCACAAGTTTTACAACAGGAAGTATATGACCTATCTTTAAGTATTTTCAGTAAACAAGTCCTTTTTTCTGCCTTCTTTCAGAAAGCCTCCTCACCAGTTTGGATTAGGAACTTTCCATTCAGATATTGCTTAATATCAAAGCATGATGGGTTACAACAAAAAGTTGTGTGTCCAAAAAGTCCCTACTTTTTTTTTTAATTTTTATGCTCAGAAATTGCTCGGGGGACCATATGGGATGCTGGGATTTGAACCACCGACCTTCTGCATGCAAAGCAAATGCCTTACCTCCATGCTATCTCTCCGTCCCTACTTTTAAACAATTTATAAGGTGGCATAGGCTTATTTTGCAACTGTTCTGTATATGGTTTGTATAAAATATATGCATTAACCACACTGTACCTAAGAGAGACACACTAGAGTACATCACTAAAAAACTGTATCCATACCACTAAATCAATCATTTTAAAATTTAAAAAAAAATAATCTCTTTTTAATACAATTTTTATTTTAGAACATTTGATCTATATCCATTCAGTGAAAAGGCGTAAAAGAAAAACCAGTTGATTTTTACAGGGACATTTAAGTATTTTTATTTTTATTTTAGAGCATTTGATCTTTATCCATTCAGTGAAAAAACGTAAAAGAAAAACCAGTTGATTTTTCCAGGGATATTTAAGTATTATCAAATTTCAATGAAATAGCTTGAGAAATCTATTAAATTCATGTTTTAAGATAATGCATGTTACCTATAGGATAGATAATCTTCTAAATGTGCACATGGAATATTCTACAAGATAGTCCAAATGACTAAGCATAAAGTTTACAAACCATATATATAATCTTAAACTGAAATTATATAAAGCATGTTTTCTGACCATTACAAAATGAAATTAAAAATTAAAGAAATTGGGGCCCGGGAGATAGCATGGAGGTAAGGCGTTTGTCTTTCATGCAAAAGGTCATCGGTTCAAATCCCGGTGCCCCATATGGTCCCCCGTGCCTGCCAGGAGCAATTTCTGAGCATGGAGCCAGGAGTAACCACTGAGCACTGCCGGGTGTGACCCAAAAACCAAAAAATAAAAAAAAAATTAAAGAAATTATGAAATCCACACATATGTGTAAATTTTAAAACACACTACAGATAATCAATAAGTCAGAGGACAATACCAGGATAATTTCTTAAAACTACCTGGAAATGTCTGAAAAAGAAAATATAGCATAACAAAACTAATTAACATGGCAGTTAGTGGTTATTTAACACTGGAAACATCCCTATCAAAAAAAAAAAGAAAGAAAATGAAAAAAAAGAAACATCTCAAGTCAGGAGCCTAAACTTTCACTTAAAGATAAAAATGAAGTAAATTAAACTATTAGCAGCAGAAGAAACAATAAATATTAGAACAGAATTTAAAAAATTTATGAACTTAAAAAATCATAGTTTTGCTAAATTAGCAAAGGAAAAAGGGCAGGCAAAAATTATTTAATTCAAAAATGAAAGAGAGGATATTATTACTAGAAATATAGAATTCTGAGGACCGGAGTGATAGTGAAATGGGGAGGGCATTTGCTATCTACATGACTGACCCTGGTTCAATCCCCAGTATCCCAGATGGTCTCCCAAGCCTTCCAGGAGTGATTTCTGAGTGTAAAGCCAGAAGCAACCCCTGAGCACTGGCAGGTATGGTCCAAAAAAAAAAAAAAAAAGTAAAAATAATAGTGTTAAAGCAAGTAAAGAGACTGATTTGGTACATTAAAATCTGTTACAAAGAAAAGACAGGGCCAATTAGCTTCTCTCGAAAATTTAACTATATAGTTAAAGAAGAGTGAAACCAATTTTTCACAGCTTACCAGAGAATTGGAAAGAAGGTAACCTTCTTATCCAGACTCCATTGTCAAAACAAACAAACAAACAAACAAAAAAAGGTAGAAAAATATAGCATGACTACAAAAATTGTCAACAAAATGAAACCAGCCCAAGGAGATTAAGAGCTAGAAACCAGAAAAACTGTCTAGGCGAGGGCATACTTACCTTCTACTTAACTTAAAGACTAAAAATAAGGATAATGTCCTCATTTTACCCTCCCCAAGGCCCAACTCTTATTTTCTTTAGGTTTGTAGATTAGCTGGAGTGAGTCTCAGGGGAGCATCCTGAAGAGAATTTATTGCTCAGCCTGGCGGCTATTGGTCTGTAATCTCTCCTTTCCAAGGATGTATTTACCTGATCTCTTTCTCTATTTAAAAAATACTCTTCTTTGGTGGTGGGATTGTCCCTCATCATTATTACTATGTGCCTTAAATATTACTGTGAAAGATTTGTAATTCACTTTGCCCACAATAAAAAAATAAAAACAAAAAGATTTAATGGAGGGTTAAAGTTTTTTATTAAAAGTTTAATTAAAAAAATACTCTTCTGGGGGCCGGGCGGTGGCGCTGGAGGTAAGGTGCCTGCCTTGCCTTTGTGCTAACCTAGGACAGACCGCGGTTAGATCCCCCGGTTCCCCATATGGTCCCCCGTGCCTGCCAGGAGCGGCTTCTGAGCAAATAGCCAGGAGTAACCCCTGAGCGTCACTGGGTGTGGCCCAAAAAAAAAACTAAAAAAAAAAATACTCTTCTTGTAATAATAAGACAAGATAGCAGTTTGGGGACATGAGTATACCTATTATCTTCTAACCTACCAGCTTGTTGTCAATAAAGCGTGTTCTTTACCCTCCTGTCTCTCAATGATTGGTCTTGGGTTGTCAGTGGGATTGAACCTTCAACCTTCACCATTGCAAAAACATTAACAAATAGAATCTAGGGATACATTAAAAAGATGATAAACCCTCCTCAATGGAATCTATCCAAAAAATTCAAGTCTAATTGAATATAAAAAATAATTACTGTGATATGCAAATGTGCATAATGATCTCAATATATGTTGGGGGGGAGTAACAAAATAAAAAAACTTTATGATAAATTTTTAAAAAGTGGAAAGGAAGAAAAATATCAATATGATTGAATACCTCTATTAAAAAATACATAGCTATCGGGCAGGAGTGGTAGGGTGTTTGACTTGCATGTGGCTCACCCAGAACCGATCCAAGTTCAATCCCCATCATCCCATATAGTTTCCTGCACATGGCAGGAGCAATTTCTAAGTGTAGAGCCAGGAGTAACCCCTGAGCACCACGGGTGTGGCCCAAAAATTAAAAAAAAAAGATTAAAAAAAATTTCCTAACTAGTAACATATATAATGGAGAAGGACTGGATGTTTTTCTTTAAACATTTGAAAACAATTAATGCTCTCATTAATTCCATTCATATGTTATAGCAAGAATAAATAGACACAAAAAAAAAGAAAGAAAAAACATCCAGGATGGAAAGACAAACGATCTCAAAATTTTTATATAGAGACAATCCTAAGGAACCTATATGTAAAAATTATTAGAACCAACAAGTTTGACAAACTGACAAGGTATAAGATAGATATACATATAAAATTCCATTTCTCTGTGTTTACAATAAACAAACTGGAAATAAAATTAAAAAAAATAAGTCCAATTATTACAGTATTGCCAAGGAGTAAAATTAGTAAACCCAAAACATGTCTTTGGGTAAAGGTTAATTTCATGGGATCCAAAAGCAAAATCACAAGTTAACTGTGTGAAGCCTAAGAGATAGAATAGGCAGGACATATATTTGCCACAACCAACCAACAACACAACTAACCAAGTTTGATCCCATATAGTCCCCTGAACAACACCAAAAATGATCTCTAAGCACAAACCCTTGAGCCCTGGATGAGACTAAACCCTGAGCACAGCTGGGTGTAACCCAAAGCAAACAAACAAAAGGTAAATATTAACTATCTGAAAACCATGTAAATAAATTGATTATTTTCAGTGTTTCTTCCATATATATAGGAGGCACATGTATTAATTTTCCATAATTTTCTTTTATATTTATATTCTTACATTTTTTCATACTGGTTTGTTCAATCACTGAAGAACCAGAGGATGATTTTTCTTGCATCCTGAGAGCATCAAAAAGATGAATTACTTAAGAATACATTTAACCAAAGACGCATAAAATATGATACAAAAACCAGGCAAAAAATAAATAAATAAATAAATAAATGGAAAGAGTGCATGCTCATGAATTAGAAGACTATTAAGAGGACATTATTTGCAAACTTAGATTAATACAATTTCTATCAAAATCTCTATCACAGGGCCAGCTGTGAAGATAACTCAAGGGCTATGCCTAGAATACATTCATTCAATCATCAGCACCACATAGTCTCACAGCATTGCCAAT
>PVKC010001787.1:0-47790 GCA_004027635.1 Crocidura indochinensis
CCAAACAGATATATGATCACTAATAGTAAGCAAGACAAAGAGGGGACCACCTACTCTAGCAGCCTGGGGGGGGGGTACTGGTGGGGGATATGGATTGCAGAAAGGGAACTGGGATGGGGGGAGGACAATTTTGGTGATGGATATTCCCCTGATTCAATGTTAATATGTACCTAAAATACTACTGTGAAAAATACGTAAGCCATTATGATCAAAATAAAAATTTTAAAAATAAAAAATAAAAAAATAAAAAAAAAAGAAAGAAAAAAAGATAGGGGCCAGAAAGATACTACAGAACAGCAGACAGAGCATTTAACTTCCATACATCCTACCCAGGTTCAATCCTCAACACTACATATAGTCCCATGAACACTGCTATGAATGCTATCTGAGCAGAGTCAGTAGCAAGCCCTGTGTATAGCTAAATATGTCCAAAACAGGGGCTGGTGAGGTGGCGCTAGAGGTAACGTATCTGCCTTGCAAGTGCTAGCCAAGGAAGGACCACAGTTTGATCCCCTGGCGTCCCATATGGTCCCCACTCCAAGCCAGGGGCAATTTCTGAGCAGTTAGCCAGGAGTAACCCCTGAACATCAAACGAGTGTGGCCCCAAAAACCAAAAAAAATAATAATAAATATGTCCAAAACAAAAAAAGATAAAGATTAAAGATAAAATATATGTGTTCCAGCATTTCTACTCTTGGATACTAGGTTCAAAATATTTGGAAGATACTCAGATAAGCCTTTGTATGACTCTGTCCATAGGATTATTTATAATAGTCAATTAATATAAAAATCAAGTTTGATCAGTGAGGTGGTGTGACTACAATCAAATATCATTCTTGACAAAGAAAAATAATGATCACATACTATGCAGGGTGAATGAATCTTGAGGACATAAATAAAATATCACATATTGAAGACATGTAGTGCACCACATGATTCTACTTATTTGAACTTGTTAGAGTAATAAAATTAACAGTGATAGAAAGCAGAATGGTGGAGATAAAGGACTGTGAGGAGATGGTAGCAAAGAATTACTGTTGAATGGGTAAATAATCTTAGTTTGTAACTGATACTACAGAAAATAGTGGGGGTGACAGCTGAAAAAGGTGAATGCAGCAATGTTAGTGAAGTGCGCATGTTAAAAGTAAATTTTATATTTTTATATCAATTTTCCACAATAAAAGTTACATTGGAACAATGTTTGCCTTCTTTTTTGGTCATACCCAACATTGTTCAGGATTCACACTTGGCTCTGTGCTCAGAAATAACTCCTGGCAGAGCTAAATAGCATATTCATGGTGATAGGTGCATCACAATAAAACTTTCTTTACAAAAACAGGTGGTAAATAGAATTGGGTCACAGTCTCCTGAACAAGTGAAGCCTCTGACTCACAGAAGAAAGGTCTGATTTAACTGTTCCATATATAGGATAGATGAGTAGAGCCGGAAAGTACAAGAAACTAAGAAAATGTTGTCCAGACATCGGAGGTGGGGCGACAGCAAGGGTTGAGAAGAGAATGAAATAAATGACGAGAGGAGCCTTTGGGGGTTCTCTCTAGTAGAGGAGGTTTTACCTTCAAAAACACAGAAGTTAAATGATGCCCACAGACTTTGATGAAGAGACTACAATCCAGAATCCATTTAAGTGTTTGATGTGAGGTGAGGTAGTGAGGTCCAAATATTTCAGAGTAAAACAAACAGATATCTGACATTCAGAGGACCAGAAGGTTAAAAAGACTGAAATAGCTCGGAGCAATGGAAGCTGGACAACTGATATGGATGAAAACTTCACATATTTTTATTTCTATAAGTGATTGGAACGCCAGATTCACTCCCCTGTATGTGTTTAAGATTAAGCATTCCAGTGTTATCACACTAGTCAAAGACAATGTGCTGATTAGGAAGCCAAAGCTCACCCTCCAAATGGAGGCCCACCAATAAATATAAAATTATCAAAAAGAAACATATCATTTAAGTTATTTCCAGTTTTTGCTTGGGGGTCCGTAGACTATCTTCCAAATGAACAATATCTCAGTACATAGAGTATGTAGCATATCCTATAATTTAAGCCTGACTAACATTTTATTGAGGAAAATGGCATACGTACTACTACCAAAAATGTCAGAAAGGACATTTTCGGTGCCTTCTTTTAACCTCTTATTCAAAATTCTTCAAATCTTTGATAAGTTGTTAACAATTTACTTACCACAGCTGATTTCATGCACAAAAGGTTGAGTAAAGGCATCTTTACCTGTCTCGAGCGAGTGGAGGTGGAATAAAAAATGCTGGAAGTTCTGTTTTTGCTTCTGCTGCCTTCATCCAAGCAGCATATGGACCCAACTCCGGTGAGTGTGAAACAATTCTCCCTTGTTTCCTGAGGATAGTATATATATATATATATATATATATATATATATATATATATATATATATGTATATATATATAACTATACATATATATACGTATATATATATATATAGAGAGAGAGATGATAGATAGATAGAGATAGATAGATAGATAGATAGATAGATAGATAGATAGATGATAGATGTTAGATGGAGGAAGGTCTGACAAACACAAGCAGTAACTGGCTAGTGCTCCTCCTCAAAGCCAAGATAACATAGGATTAATATTGATGGGAAGCCACCTTTTATAAATGAGAAAATGAAAAGATAGAGGACAAAAAATGTTTTAGTCTACCCAAAAGCTGAACTTAAAACAGGTTTAAATGTGTAAGAAATTTACTGAAGATATACTCCAGAAACTTAAAAAAAGTTGGAGAAAAGACTGGGAGACTGCACTAAATCAGTCCTCAATTAATGCTGTCAATAGTTTTTTGCAAACCAAGATTTTAAATAAAAGGAATATATAATTAAAGCAGTTCCTCAAACAATGTAATGCTGATCAACAATGATAAGTTCTTGTTTTTCTCCTCAATGATGACAACATAACATTAAAGAATATGTGGCATTGTCTAGTCAAGGAGGTTCTAATTTACAGATTTTTCCACTACAGTATATACACTGAAGTATATTTAATGAATATACTTTCTCACTTTATGTTTTACTCTAAAGTTAGCACCTTAAGTTCATAGCTTTCAAAAAAATTAGCCCATCAAATTCACAGATACTCTGAATTAGAATTTTAAAACTCTGATAGATGATAGATAGATAGATAGATAGATAGATAGATAGATAGATAGATAGATAGATAGATAGATAGATAAAGATAGATTAAGAGAATTAGTCATTGTAGACGATAGTGGCCAGTGAGTGATAAGTATATATTTATGATACTATAGCTGCTTGAGCTTATCATTGTGCTTCTCAATTCATATATATTGCTGCACTACTGTTGTCCAGTATAATTTACGTAGTGTTCTCATCCCAAAAAATGCACAGGGCATAACATCTCTGATAGAGCTCTTGGAATATCCCTTGATTATATTTCTTGATATTCAACAAATGCCTATGATCCACATACAAAGAGATTGACTGTTAGTAATTCACCATAATACTAAGTTGGTACTAATGTAAGGAACCATGCATAATATTTAATAAAAACATGAGTAATTATAATAACTATAACTTCATAGTTTATTACTTCCTGATCTGTCCCACTTCTTGTAGGAGCATATAAGCCACTGAGTAACCAGGTGTGTATTTACTGTTAGCTTCTCTTTGGCCTCTTTGGCACAGTGACCTTGTGGTATATTTCATGTAATCTTGGATTAGAATAGATATAGCAACGGACAGATTTGGACATTAGTAGGTGGAGAAATGATGTCTGATGTCATTCCTGTTAACATATGATTCACTTTCCATTAGTACTATACTAGTTTGTTCAAGTAGAAATACTTCTTGGATTAGTGTTCTTTTATCTCCTTCGTCTACTCTGTCAACTTTGTTTCCCAGATTTCCCCTGCCCTTGATAGCACAAATTTCTTAAACATTTCATTCAAAAACTAGCAAAAGCCTCATAAAGAAGTGAACATAATGTTACACATAAAAATATCTGTCTACATATTTACTCATGACCCCCAAACACTACCATGATTAATTTATGAAAAAGTAGGAGAAAAGTAAAAAAGATAGGAATGTAGAGATAAATATTTCTTAGAACTCCATGCTCCAAAGGCAAATATTTTAAGGTTAAAGGAAATTTTTGAGAGTTGGTGCTCCTTCCAATTTAAAAAAATTTAAATTATTGTATCTTTATTTTAGTTAGCAAAGGATATCTACCTGCTGTTTTAATTCCACAAAATGTTCCTCTTCCTTTACAGCACAATTTTTGTTTGAATAATGATATTGTTGGCAATTAGGAAGCACTTGGGGAATAGTCCAACAGAGTCCTGCAGGAAAAGATATTTGATTCTCTGTTTATATATTATAGTTTATTTTAAAATTTCTACAGACTAAAGGTGATGTCTGTTGATTAAAATCAAAATTTTTTGAAACATTGACACAAGTGCAAGTGAATCGAAAGATGGTCATGAATTTGAAGAACAACTTTATTAAATTAAATGACCATTTTACCGAAATTGATGTACATATTCAATGTAACCCTGATAAAACTTATTATAATTCTTCAGAAAAAGCAAAGGATGATCTTTAAAATTAAATTTAATCATAAAAGTCCCCAAATAATAAAAAATCTTTAAAATATGAACAAAATATAGAACAAAATCTCTGACCTAAAACTAATTATAAAGCTATAATTATCAAAACAGCATGATAGTCAAATAAGAAGAACCTTATATCAGGGAGTTAGAATTGATAAACAGGAGATAAAATTAAACATATATGGACAAATTACTAACAAAGTAATAACATGCAATGAAGAAATGAAAATCATTTTAATATAATGTTTTGGATAAAACTGCAGAGTCACATGTAAAATAATGAATTAGAGCACTATCTTACACCATAAAATAGTTTATTCAAAAATAATTGAAAGTGGATTAAATATTAGACCATTAACCCTGAAACTATAAAATACATTGAAGGAAATATAGTGTGGTACTTGCTTTTATCTAAGCAAGTCTTTATAGTTTTCTCAAAATCAAACACAATAGAACAAAAGCAAAGCTAAATGAAATCAGACCAAATGAAAAGGGTTCTGCATAGTAATGAAACCCTCATCACAATGAAAATTTAACTTCATGGTAAAAGGCACTTGTGCTCTCTCTCTCTCCTCTCTCCTTTCTCCTCTCTCTCCCCTCTCTCCTCTCACCCCCTCTCTCTACTTTCTCTCCCCCCTCTCTCCTCTCTCTGTCCTCCCTCTCTTCTCTCTCTTCCCTCCTCTCTTCTCTGTCTCCCCTTTCTTTCTCCTCTCTCGCCCTCTCTCCACTCCCCTCTTCTCTCTCTCTCTCCCTCTCTCTCCCTTCAGAAAAAGATAAGAATAAAACAAAAAAATAGAAAAAAAATAAAAGACACTTGCAAAGCACTTGTTCAAAAAGGAGTTAATATTGAAATTATGTGAATTTATACAACTTACCAACAACAAATGCTCTAAAGAACTCCATTAAAGGGCAGAGGACCTACATCTATATCTTCAAACAAGACATACAATTATCTAGTAGGTGTAGATAAAGAAAAATATATTCATCATAACTTAGCCATAAAAAAGTAAAGAATTAGAACCACAGTGAGATACACCCATACCTAGGTGAAAAAAATTATTATTAAAATACAAGTACTGGTGATAATATAATAACAAGAGAATCCTCCTACACTTTGGGGGAAGGTAAAATGCTAAGACTGTGGAGAAACAGTATGGAGATTGATCAAAAAATTTAGAACAGAAAGATCCTGTTATTTTACTTGCATCCTAATGTACATTATGAAAGAGTTGAATATGGTCAAAATAGGGAAATAATAATTTAAGTGTCCAATAACACATAAATGCAAAAAGGAAATTTTATTTAATCATGTGTAGTTTAAAGACTAAAATATTTTCAGAAGGTGATTTCTTTGTTGTATAAACATCACTAGAATAAAATAAAAACCTGGCAAGTTTAGCCTTCTATACATCCTACATCTATGTGGATGTAGTTCTTATAGGTACTTTCATATACATGATCTGTACAACTGAAATATGAATTAACCATGAACATGTATTCAATAAAAGGCAATTCAGCTACTAAAGAATAAAAATATGAAATCTTGGCAACATGAAAAGGCCTAGTGAATGTTATCATAAGGAAGAAAATCAGTAGAAGAAAAGCAATATGATTTTATTCTTATGTGGCAATAAAGAGAGAGAGCAAATGAATATATAGACAAAAGCAATGGCAATTTCTTAGGGAAGACAGACAGATAGTTAGTAGAGGAGATATTTAGTGAAGAGAAGAAACTTTTGTTCTGAGACCATGATGCATTGTTTACTGATTCAGAATTATCATGCTGTCTATATACCGTAAACTCATCTGAAGTAAAAAGTCAATATATCTCAATAAAAATGTTTTTTAATCAAAATCCATAGAGAAAACTCTCAAACCAGGTCAATGTACTGCAATTCCATTTTTATCACTGAAGGCAAAACACAGAAGTTACATACTTACTTAAAGCTTAAAGCTACTGGTTATATAGCAGGTCCAAATGAGATTCTGCTTATCTTGACTTATTTCTGCATAATGTATCTCATTCAATTTCAGTGTCAGGCTTGTCTTTTACAGAAATTCCTTGACTACAGGAGGATTAGTAAAGCTCTGAGTTATTAGTAATAGATCCTCTAGGGATCTACAGGATTTTTCAGCACTAGAGCTCTAAGGTAGAACCAATACAATTTTAAAGAACAAGAAACCTCTTATATCTTCTCTTTAGAGCACTTGCTTTTCATAAAGCAATCAACACTAGACATCAAGACCAACTTCAAAACCCAGGAATTCCATGACATCATTTGAGATGATGTAGGTCATAGATGTAATAGAAAGGTCTTGCACTTCCTTTAGTCGCATGCCTTTATTTGTCTCCTATCTACAGCCACTAAAATGTTTTAAAGCCTACTGTGATGAATTCCAAATTTAGTATGTTACAAAATATCTGGCTTATCCTTGGGGAATTTATGGAACTGTATGGTGACAACATATCTCGTTTTAAAAAAGAGCATTCCATGGCTAGAGGATGAGTCCTTATCTGAGACTGAAAAATGACTTGATGTTCAGAATGGGAAGAATTTAGGAGCGTTTCAGGTAGACCACTAGGCCAAGTAGGAAAGAGCTTTCCATATTCTTAAGCTTAAGTTTTTCTCTTTGCAACTTTTATAAGGAATGATGTAAGAATGGTTTTTGTTCACAAGAACAAGAGGTAAAGAAGCAAGGACAAACAATGTTAGAAATAACTGTCACTATGATTTGTGAACAAAGAATTTTGTAGGTTTCCAGTCTATGTAAATTATATGAAGTTGGGATAAGACCTTGAATCAGGGGAAATATAATCACTTTGTTAATTTTTTTTAGCTAGTGTTTCTAATACTGACTATTGTATAACTAAATAATCAAAAATACTTTGTAATAATAGACACCATTTGAAGTCCTCTACAATAGGCTATATCACCTATTAGGTAGGTAGTCCTTTTGAGGCCAGGTGGACTTCACAAATATAATTTCCTAAACCCTATTTCTAAACCCTATTCCTGACATAACATCGTATCTCCTTCTCTTTAGACAACAATAAGAAATCTCCTTGATACACTTTACAATCATGCAAAAACTGAGAACCTCCTCTAATTGCCATTGGCTCTTCCAGTATGAAATATATTTTCATTCACTTTTGACAAAGCTTTGACTAGAGTCTCTGAAGAATGGCTATCATGTTATTACAGAGAAGTCAGAGAGTAATAATGGGAAAGTCAAATTTAGGTCTCTAGAAAGTTAGCTATGTTGATGGCTAACCACTAACGTATTTCCTGTACTTTGAAGATAGACTTGAAAAGTTTGCAGAAATTATTTAGAAGTATGTTCCAGAAAATATACTGGAATATCAACAGAATTTTCTTGGACTACAACTTTTCTATTATTCTGGTTTTTTTTTTAATTTCTTTTATAAGCTTCCTCTTATATTGACATTATAACTTACAGCAACTCAGAACAGTATAATATATTGTAGTTTCAGAAATTTTAAATGATGTCAAATATAACAATCACTTCAAATGGCAAATATATAACAACACACATTTATTTAAAAAGTTGTGTCAGAATATTTTTTCGAACTCTAGGTATACCTATAAAACGTCTTCATTTTGATGTTCCAAGAGTTTTAAACTCAAAATGAACAAAAGTATATTTGACCCACACATATTCTTTCCCCAGTATTTCAAATAATTTAAATGACACAACGTAAAAAATATTAACCCATCCTTTTAAAAATATTTCTCTTTTTAATCAGCAGGCCATTTAATTTTACCTTTGAAATCTCTTTCAAAACTAATATCACCCTTTCTATATTTTCACCATTATCACAATCTTTGTCTAAGCCATACTCACTAATGCAATTATTTTCTAACAAAAATAAATTCTATCTCTATTCCAATTCATTGTCTTAAAATGTACTTCAGATCTTATCATTTCTCTGCTTTAAACCCTCCAGCAGCTTTTATGATAAGTTTCTAAATTTGTATGATAGCCTTAAAGTTCTGAAATCTGGATCCTGCTTATCTCTTCAGTGTCTCTTCCCACTCTCCCTCTCTTGCTTTTCAGTCCAAATATAACAGCATTTCACTTTCTTCCCTGCCTTTGGACCTTCACTCAGCTATTCTTGCCTAACATGCTTTCTGCCTACAGTTACCTAGTTAATCTTTTGTACTAATCTGGCAGTTTATATTTGCATCTTCATTCAGCAAAATATAGATAGAAAAATGTGTGTGCATCTTTTACCTGAGTCATAATTGAAAGCCAGGACTCCTGTTGCCTCCTCTCACTTATAACTGCTGTTTACACAGATGGTGTATCTTTCTTTGAGTTGATAAGAAAGCTAAAATTAAACAAAGATATTTGATTAGCTGATTAGTCAAGTTGAAGCCCATTCCCCCAATGACTAAATCTACCGACTTCCAATTCTATCTCATGTGGCAATTTTATGTAGTTTCTGTTCATTCCATGTAAAGAAAGAGTAACTATGCCAAGGTCAAAATAGTTTTTACTAAGAAGGTTATCTCCAACACCTAAAATATTCTTTTAATCTCTAAGTTTGAAGAAAAATAAAACTCTTGGAATCATGAATCCTGGCAAGGGAGAATGGGAAAAATCTCCATTGTTCTCCTCTTTTATTGCAAATGATATTTTCACATTTGAATTTCATGATTCTTCAACAGTAGAAATTGCTGATGGAACTTTCTGGGTACAGAAAAATAGTTTCAGGGACTGGAGCGATAGCACAGCAGGTAGGGCATTTACCTTGCACGTAGCCAACACGGGTTTGATCCTCAGCATTCTATATGGTCTCTGAGCCTGCCAGGAGTGATATCTGAGTGCAGAGCCAGAAGTAATCCCTGAGAGCCACCAGTTGTGGCCCAAAACAAACAAACAAACAAACAAACAAACAAAAAACCAGAATATTTAGTTTTATATGTTTTCTTCTAGCACGATTTCATATGAGACACTAGGAAACAAGATGGACTGAATTCTAATTTCATACAGGTAAAGCTTGTTATCCCCACACTTTTCAGCCCAAATATCACTTTCTCATGAATGTCTTCCTTGAAACCTTTAGCTCAGTCTGATATTACTATTATGGCCATAGTTAATGCTGTACAACCTCTACTAGACATTATGTTTAATTTCTATCCTTTGGCTCTTCTTCACCTCACACAGAATGCAGAGTTCTAGATATGGTGAGTATTTAGGAACTGCTTGTTGAGAAATAAATGCAATGCTTACTCATATGTACAGCCTCCTGATGCAATAGTAAAATATGAGAAGAAATTTGCCTGGAGGAATATATTGTTTCTCATGTATCTCAAAGTGTTAAGTGCATTTGGACCTGAAAATGAACCAAAAAAAAACAAAACAAAACAAAAACAAAAACAATAGTGGTACCACCAGGAATCATAGTAAGTCAGCTCTTTGATTTCCTCAATCTCTAGTTTTGATTCTATTTATACACATGCTTCATCCATAAATGGAATTAATTCTCTGCCTTTCCAAGGAGACAAAGTTTTTTATCTTACACTGCTGGAATCAATGTGCATTTAGTTCAAAGGACTTGTAATATTAACTATTTTCCCTGCTAATTTTTGTGTCTTGATTACAAACCCAGGAATCTTAGCCTAGAAAAATGAGAACAGTACGCTTTACCTGGATGTTTTCAACTGTACTATCCCTTTGCATGACACCACCTCTTTTTTTATGACACCACCTTTTGCATCAAAGATTAAGGCCAACAAACTTCAAGGTATTTTATACCCAATGACATTTTCTCAACCAAACATCACCTGTTTACTTGCTAGTATTATCTTTTTTAAGGATGTTCTTTCTACTTACACCCACATGTTTCTGTTCTGCATTTAAATACTTGTGTTAAGACGCCCCATCTATAGTGCTGGTGGTGACATTAGAGAAGGCAACCTGTGGTTGAAGTGAGAAGAGATGGCTCAATTCTTAGAAACATGAACATTCCAATATTTGAACCAAAAGAAGAAAAAAACCCTAATAAAACTGTCAGAAGTTATAAAATTAAATGGTCATCAAGACCCTCTGTGTACCTTAAATTCAGGTCCAGATTTCATGAGTGAATGCTACCAAACTTTACAACCACATGCTAAAAAAATTAAATTTAAGTAATACCTGACAACCTTCACAAAAGTAAAATCAAAGTCATTGAAGATCTTGAAGTTATACCACAATCCATAAAATACGTAGAAGAAAACATCCCAAAGCTCTGTAGGATATTGAGTTCATAGAAATCTTCAATGAGATGACCACAGTGGTGAAGACAACAAAAGTAAATAATGAGACTACATCTTTTTTTTCTTTTTTGATTTTTTATTTTTCAAAAGTAGTTTCAAACCATCAAATAACAACTGAATTATGACAATAAATACATATATTTGAACACAATAAAAACTCAAAATTTATTTAGCATGCAAAAACTTGGATAAGCATAGAATAATATAAAAGATGAAATTATGGTACTTGGTGGGCACTGAATCTTAGTAGAATAGAGAGCTTCTGGAGACCAATCAAAGAAAAGAAACATAAACAAGACTCTAAAAACCAAAACTTATATAAAGAGAACCTATTACAACTAGCAGTTCGGGAGGTAAAGGGGGAGGTATGGGATGCATGGAGGGAACAGGGTGGAAGGAGGACAAGACTGGAAATGGCCCTAATTCACTATCACTATGTACCATAAGTATAACTGTGAAAGACTTGTAACTCACATTGGTCACAATAAAAAATTATTAAAAATTAAAAAATTAAAAAATTAAACTAAAAAAATTAAAACTTTCAAAAGGAATTGTAATGGCCCTTTACAAATTGGAATAATTTCTCTGGTCAAAACATTTACATCCTAAACTAAGCTGTTTCTGGGACTCGATTTTCTTTTTTTTCCTTTTTTATTTTTAATTATGAGAACAAAGATGCAAAGAAAGAGGACAAGGTAAAGTTACAGTGGAAGGACGATCACCCATAAACAGACATCACCTAAGTCCCCTTGCTGATATCTTAACATTGAGTTTTCAGTCAAAGAATATTAAGAAAAATAAAACAGAACCCATGTACAATTACTTTGTCCCTCAAGACCCCAGATTGTAATACATATTTCTTAGCAGCACATCAAGCATTCTAAAGCCATAAAACTTATGTAACTCCTTAAACATTGAAGGCATAGCACTTTTTTTACATTTCCATGCATATGCATATTAGTTTAAGTTAGCCTCAAAAGTGGGTGTTTCTTTTTAAGGACAAGAGTCAAAGGAGCACAATAAAAACGGCTTTAAAGTGGCAATAATTGTTTGCATCGGCCCACCAAAATACGGGGATCATGGAAATATAGGATCATGGCCTAAATACAAGGGGACCAAACCCCTGATGTTTCCTGGCATAAGACCAGCTCTAGACTCCAGGCACACTAGATTGCCCAATCCCAGTCATTGTCTGTAGTGCCAACACACTTTTATTTTCCACAATGTCTCTGTCATTGGTATCATGTATCTGTATTAAAGAACCTGGGATCTGCATATCCTATATTGCAGTTAGGATGATGCAGAGTGTCCTCTCGTTTCACCTTACAATTAAAGGACAATGCAGAAAACCCCGTCCAGTATGCAGGTCATTGATGTTCTTAAGTCTTCTCAGTGTTAAGGGAAGTCTCTTGTGAGTAGATCAATGTCAGAGCAGCGGTAGGGTCTTTTCTGGTAGAAGATTACTTCGAGGTGTTGTAAAAAACCTTGGGTGTTTCCTAGATAGCTTTCCTGGTTCAGGGGTGAATGGAGAATGGAGAATCCTGTGGAGGTCATTATGCCAATGTTAAGGGTGTAAGGTCTCATTGCACTACAAGATTTGGGAGTTTCAATCTCTATTAGATAAGAATTTATTTGAGTGTAGGTATTTCCCATTTTAATGTACCTATGCAAACAAGGAACAATGCCACATGGCTTTATAAGCCCATATGGGAATGCAGGAACATGTATAAAACTCCCCATGACGTGCTTAAACATAAAAAATAAACTGAAGGACTCTTCCACCGAATATTTCTTATTGAAAAGTTCACAAAGAGAAGAAAAGATAAAAAGTGGGGGAAAATCTTCACTGTTTATGAGAATATTTAGTAAGATTTAGCTGTCAAAGAAAATAGATATAAAATATTCAAAGTCATACATGTACATTTTATGTCTTTTGATATAGTTGGGATTTGCTAAATCCAGTGAAACACGTTGGTGTTTGATTAGGAATGTGGAGAACAGAAGTTAAAAAGGATAAATGGGGGGTACTGAAGGTTGGGGGTGATAGAGTTGAAAATTGAAATCAGCTTTAAGGGGTGTGCGAAAGGGCAGCTTTAAGGGGTGTGCGAAAGGGCAGAATACCAGATGGACATTCTACATACACAAAACATAACTTAAGGATGGGCTATATTATTAACATATACTGTGCACCCCCGCGCGGTTTTGAATATGTAGACTAGTAAGATATTGCCAGACTGCCTTAGAAAAAATGAGCAGCTCAAAACACCCCCAAATTTGGACCCATCTGAAGGCGGGGGAGCAGGAGAGGGTGCAGCTGGGGGCCTACCAAGGTTCCCAGCCTGCCAAAGCAAGGGAGAAGGCTTTGACATTGGGGCCCCATGCCGGGTAGAGCCAGGCTCAGGATCAAACTATGATTCGGTGGAGAACCAGCAGCCAGGATCTACCCGCCCTCCTCCCTGAGCCCTCACACCCTGCACAGGGGCAAGGGCGGGGAAAACTTGGATCCTCTCCCAGAGGGGTCACCCGACACCCACCTTTTCTGGCCGCCTGGGTCGCCACCCCAGGGGGCCCTGGAGGCTGGGGGACAGGAGAGGGTGCAGCTGGGGGCCTACCAAGGTTCCCAGCCTGCCCAAGCAAGGAAGAAAGCCTTCGACATTGGGGCCACCCCAGGCCCCATGCCGGGTAGAGCCAGGCTCAGGATCGAGGGACTCGATTTTCTAATAAATAATTTCAGATCATTGTTGAGGCACAAATTCCCATTAATAAACAAGTGTTGTTCTTTTAAATCATATTATTCTGAACTCCACTTATTTTGTTTTCAGATGTCAGATCCACATGTTTAATACTTATCATGTGTGTGTGGGGGGTTGGTCTACTATTCATCTCTTAATGGAATTTTGGAGCCCTTATCATCCCATCTATCCAGTTAATTTTCTTTAAGTGAAAATGTGTACGATGTGGACTTCCAAAAATCAAGTCAGAGTATGATTCTGATACTCATCTTTTAGCTATAGTTACTATGCTCTGTATGAGAATTGCATTATTTTGGATAGTAATATCACAAAGTCAACACAGAAATATGAATTTAGATTTTTTGGCAGCATCTACAGAAAATATTCCTTTACTATCACAGCTTCTATTCACGTATCCTCACCAACAAATTAATCATATGATTATAAAAATAATAGAAAGGTATAGAAAAATAACTCTAGTGAACTTTACTCATGGAGACTTGGCAAAGAATTTAAATTCCTTATATTCTGTCTGTGGCAGAATATTCTGCAGCCAGCTCAATACTTGCTGGAATACATCATATTAAAGGGTTTTGCAGAAAAACAGAAAAGAAACCTCAAGCTCTCATAAAAAAAAACACCTACTGAAAGGGAGAAAATATTTGTACACATACATGAGATAAAGAGTTGATATCTAAAATCTATAAAGCATTCAACAACAGAAAAAAAAATCCAATGATCCCATTCCTAAATGAGGCTAGGAGGTAAACAGACACTTTCCCCAAAGAAAACATATGATAACCAATAGGCATATGAAAAAAAAAGTGCTCAATGTGACTCACGATTAGGGAAATGCAAATCAAAACAATGAGATATCATCTCATGCCTGTGAAAATGGCACATATCCAAAAGTCTAGAAACAGCAAGCATTAGCACAATAACACTTCTTGGCATCTATCCCTGAAAATATAAACTTTAATTCAAAAGAATATATGTCCACCTAAGTCTGTTGCTGTACTTAGTATGATAGCTCAGTTATGGAAACAAATCAGATGTCCAAATACAAATAAGTAGATCAAGAAGTTGTAGTAAATATATACAATGAAATACTATGCTGTTCTAAGAAATAACAATATTATTCCATTTGCAGCAACATATATGTAATTAGAGTTTATTATGCTGAGTGAACAGCATAAAAGAAATAAAGAGATACAGAATTATCTCTTATGTGTAGGACTTAAAAATCCGCAGAAATGTAGTCAATAAAGATCCAAAGACAGCATAATGGGAGAACTGATGCACACTACTGAGGGACAGGGCTGGAGAGGGAGGATTTTTAGAGTATTTAGTGGAAGAGAGGGATATTGGGTTTGTTAAGAGGGGATGGGGGTACAAAGGTGATGAATGTGGTGCTGGAACTATGTGCATGAAAAATCATTATTAGTAGCATGAAAAACCATTACTAATAGCATTATAAATCACATAATATCCTTTTTTTTTGTTTTTCAGTCACATCCAGTGATGCTCAGGGGTTACTACTGGCTATGCATTCAGAAATCACTCCTGACTTGAGAGACCATATGGGATGCTGGGGATCGAACCGAGGTCCATCCTGGGTCAGTGACATGCAAGGCAAATGCCCTACCACTGAGCTATCATTCCAGCCCCACAATCTCAATATTTTTTAAAGATAAAGAGTAAATAGAATGAATACATATTCTTCTCAAACTTTTTTCTAAAAGAAAATCTCCAGCTGCATGCTTAGAAGCCAAAAGCACCCTGATTCTGAAACCAAATAATAATATAACCAAAAGGCAAATTGTAGTCAAATATAACTGCTAAACAGAGTTTTAAAATGCAGCAGTGTACTACTAACTCAGCAACACATGAAAAAAATAAGATAACGTGATCAAGAGATCAAGAGGGGTTTATTCCAGGATGAGGGATGGTTTGGCACAAGCAACTCAATTAACTAATAATTGGATAGGAAGATATAGTATACATGCTCAATGGAATGCTATTCATATATAAGAAGATAAAATCCTGCCATTGGCAAAACATGGAGGAACTAGAGTTTAATATGTTTAGAAAAATAAGCTAGAAGGAGAATGAAAAGCACCGTATAATTTCACTCATATGTATATATAGAGAGGAAACAGATAGGCTAAATTAATCCAAAATATGCTTTTAGGCTATAAAAATATTAAAAAAATTCATGGCAAGCATCACACAAATATATGCATGTGAGCTCACAAGGAAAAAATAGAATAATTTAAGTGGGATAATTTGTTTTTAACTTTCTGATGATTATACTTACAGATTTGACATATGCCCAGGGTGATCAATTGCTCAGCAGTTAGTGAAATCCTACATGATTATATCAGCCAATTGCCCTAGAACTTGAACTCTATTTGCATAGCCAGGCTAATGTTTTAAGAAAAAAGTATCAATCTGGTCTTTCCTGAGCAATTCATTATATATCACTATCCAAAGCAAAAAAAAAAAAAAAAAGGAAATAAAAGATTGATTAGATGGGCCAGAGAGATAGCATGGATGTAGGACATTTAATGCCTTGTATGCAGAAGAATGGGGCAGTTCGAATCCCAGCATCCCATATGGTCCCATAAGACTGTCAGGAGCGATTTCTGAGTGTAGAACCAGGAGTAACCCCTGAGCGCTTCTGGGTGTCACCTAAACCACCCCCCCAAAAAAAGCTTGATTAGAAAAAATGGAAATAAAAATTAAAAATTGGCTACATTCCAACGTTTTTATTTAAGCTGTATTCTGTTGTTTCCAAGTCTCTGTGTAGGAAATATGAAATGCCAACATTTCATATAATGAGGTCATGGCTATAAAAATTATCTTTAAACTTTTTCCTTTGAGTTTTAATTTAGTTCTTCAATAAGTTGAATCAAGGCATTTGAATCAAATCCTAGACAAAAATTAAACAAATTGCCCACCAGCAAATAAAAATGGAAAGTTTTGTTTTTAAATTTTAATTTTTTATCTTTAATAATTTATTTAAGCAGCATGGTTATAGAAATGTTCGTGGTTGGGTTTCAGTAATCGAATGTACACCACCCTTACCAGTGTAACTTTCCCATCACTAATGTTCCCCATTTCCCTCTTTCCTTGCCCCCTGCCTGCCTCTGGGACACGCATTCTAATTCTCTATCACTGTCCTGGTAGTTTTTAGTGCAATTAGTGTTCTAACTGTGCTCACTAATTTTTGTAGTGAGCTTCATATCACGGCTGGTCTGTCTTGCCCTCATCTCTATTGTCGTTGGATATTATTACTATACTATCTTTTATTTTGATTTTTACTTCTAAATTTGAAAATGGAACAAGATCACATTTTGCAAAGTGCTTTTGCTTCTAGGTTATGTCTTCATATCAACATAACATTACAAACTTCCAGAAATGTGAATGTCAATCTTGACCATAAAAGATGACTTTCAGAGGTTGGAGTGGTGGAGAAAGCCGTAAGGTGTCTGTCTACCTTGCCCATGCTAGCCTAGGACTGCTGTTCGATCCCCCAGGGTCCCATATGGTCCCCCAAGCTGGGCGCAATTTCTGAGCGCATAGCCAAGAGTTATCTCTGAGCATCAACGGATGTATCCTCTCCCCCCTCTGAAAACAAAGATGACTTTCAGAGAATTTCTAACAATATGCTTTCAAAAATAGCAGTATCATTTTCACTTCTAGAGTACTGGCTAAAGAATAATGCAAGTACCCTTATAAAATTCTTTGCATCTTTATTGTATGATATGCACCATTTGGCGTGATTAGGAAGATTTAAAAGAGATGTTTTCTGGATTTATCTTAGTACAGTTAATTCCTAGTAATGGCATCTAGTTTCAGATGTTGGGGGAAAAAGGTGAAAAGGAAGAAATTGAAACTCACATTGGAACTCTTCTGTTCTAAAAAGAAAGGAGAAAACTGACTAAACAAATATATTCCCTGGAATAAATGCTCCCTTTTCAGCTGACATTTGCAACATAGAACTCAGCTGCTCTGATTTGAAATGCAGAGAATATTGGAACTGAAGAGATAATAGAGAGAAAAGGGGACCTGAAATCACTATCTAAACAAGAGATATAATCCTCGGACTAATGTAACATTAGATTCCAGTCTCACTACAATGGTAAGAACCACACAGAGACTGAATAATAGTTTGCATATTTTTTTACATTTTTAAATTAAATGATCCAGAGATAGAGTCAAACAGTTGAATTTTAGTCATATGGTGTTCCAACACCCAACCATTACTCCAACATTTCACCAGTGTTCATTTTCTGCCACCAAATCTCTCCCATTTCCCTTCAGTTTCCCACTCCCCACCTGTCTTTAGGGAAGACACTTTTCTTCTCTATTTTTCTCTTTCTCTCTCTCTTTATCCCTCTCTTGATCTCTCTCTTTCTCCCCTTTTAGGAAACATGTTTTACAATATGTTTGATCATTTTTAATGAAGAAATAAATTGACATACAGGAATATTATTAGACTTAGCTCAAAGTAGTCTTTGCCTTATAAACAATTCTAATATAATTCCAGAGACAGAAAAGGAAGTAGTTATTTGCCATGTAAACAACTAGGGAAAATTTGGGCCAAAAAGAACAGACATATTCCTATATATAAAGAAAGCAAATATTTCCCAAAGATAGGATTCACTGATTAAATTATGAAACATAATTACAATTTTATTAACATATGTTGAGTAGAGGACAGAATGGACAACTAAGAATACAAGAGGTGAAAACTATTCATGCAAAAATTCCAGAGGGCAAAGATGATTTCTGATGAATTGAAGGCAATTACCAGCCTAAGCTTTAGAGCAGGGATCCTCAAACTTTTTAAATAGGGGCCTAGTTCACTGACCCTCAGACCATTGGACGGCCAGACTATAGTAAAAACAAAAATTACAAACAAATTCCTATGCACATTGCATACATCTTATTTTGATGTGAAGAAACAAAACGGAAACAAATACAATATGTGGCCCTCGGGCCGTAGTTTGAGGATCACTGCTTTAGAGCATTGGATCACCATAAAGAGTTCTATGAAGAATATAATATATACTATCTAGTTTGACTTTACACATACACACACATACCTAAAGATATAATGAATAGGAAATAGTTGAAGAGAGGGAATAAGATGATGTAGGAAGATGTTGAACTTATTTATTTCCTCAAAGATCTAGAAGACTGAGACAACAGTATGGTCAATTTCTGACAAGAGTTTCCTGACTTCTAGTCTTCCACCTTCTTTCTGCATGCTCTTAGGGCAAGCTGAAGGCAGCAAAGTCTTATATAAGCATCAATACCACCACAAGATCATCAGCTTTGGAAACTCTTCTGAGCATAATTATATAACAGCCATCCCACTAGGACTGAGGGTCATGAAGGGCAGATGACATTCATAGCACAATGACTGACATAGTACTTCTATAATTCATGCCTGAACACACAATCTTTTTGAAAAGAACAGTAAATGATCTAATCATTTCAACTATGTCTCTTTGTAAATAAGAGCATAATCATATTTCTCACAATTTTAAATCATTTAATAGTAAAAAAATAATTAACTCTTCAGGCAATCATATTTTTTTCTTAAGGTATTGATGGACTTGTGTGCACCAAAGTTCTCTTCATCATTGGAGTTTAAAAAGCAGAGAACACACTAGAAAAACATAAAACACCTGGAAATCTCTGATCAAGGTCTAGATAGGTGTGGGGTTCTATAGAGTAAGAATCTGGAAGTAGACAGATAAAAAGAAGGAGAGGGAGAAAGGAAGAAGTTGGAGGGCCAGAGGAGGAATAATGAGAGGTTTGGTGAGAAAGTGGAAATAGTATAAGGAGAAGTCAGTGCATAGAACTATGGAGCAATTCTCTACAAATAGCTAACACTTGAGTTGGATTCAGCAAAGAGAAAGTGGCACTTTGTCAAAGAACAGGAGAGTCGTTCATTGTACTTTTCACCTTGAAATCAGGAAGTATATTCTCTACCTCTTATTCATCATTTCTTCCAACACAGTGACTTATACATTAGAATGTTTTACTGAAATAAACTAGGACAAAAACTTGGTGTCAATTGGTGAAGACTTTTTTTTTTTTTTTTGGTTTTTGGGTCACACCCGGCAGTGCTCAGGGGTTATTCCTGGCTCCATGCTCAGAAATTGCTCCTGGCAGGCATGGGGGACCATATGGGGCACCGGGATTCAAACCGATGACCTTTTGTATGAAAGGCAAACGCCTTACCTCCATGCTATCTCCCGGGCCTAATTGGTGAAGACTTTTACCATCAAACTCAAACTAATGCATTGATGAATAGATGTTAGTCTTTTATTCCTCTGTTCATCATCTCATCTGTGCACTCTGTAAACAAATTTGGAATAACTGTCTTTAGAAGCATTCTCAAGACCTTGCAGCAAAGAAACCTAAGTCTTGCATGGCAATAATCAAAGACTGTAGCACACATTTTCACAGAGTGATGAAATGAATTGTCACTTTCCCACTGACCACATAAAGAAGTCATCTAGGGCCAAGAATAATATAACACAGAGGGTAGGAAGTTTGCCTTGATGCAGCCAACCTAGGTTCTATCTACACTACTCCATATGATCCCCCAAGCTTTCTATGAATGATCCCTGAGTGCAGATCCAGGAGCAAGGCCTGAGCACTGCTGATGGAGGCAGGATGGAGGAGGAGGACAGGCCTGGAGCAAGAGTACAGGAGATAGATATCTACATTGCATGCAGTCTACCCAGGTTCAATTCCCAGCATTCATATAGTCTCCCTAGCCCACCAAGAGTAATTTCTGAGAACAGAGCCAGGAGAACCCCAATGCATTGCCTGGTGTATCCCCCCACAAAAGAAAGAACAAAGAAAAGAAAGGAAAAGAAAGGAGGAGGAGAAAGAAGAAAAGTAGATGGAGGAGGAAGAGAAATAATATATGTGGATTTAATGTTGTTTTTTTTCCCAAATGAATTAGAGAAGATAGAGTTTGGCTGAGTAGGCAGTAAAGCCAAATAAATTCTTAAGGATTTAAATGAGTGTTGTGTCATTGACTGAACATAAATGTAGGAAAATAATATCTCCAGGCACACAGCAAATCAGGTAATCTACTGGATAAGTCCAAGAATGATCTCTCAGGAATAGCTGTTTCTTTTGAAAGAAAAAAATGGTATGTGTATGCATATACATATACATTCTCCATTACTTCTCATTTCTGAAACAGAAGAATTCTCAGAGGACCATTTTCTGAAACACTAAAATTCTCCAAAAGTTTCCCGGAACCGCACATTACTATAACCTGACACCATGTTTTAGATACTACCCAATAAATGTTTGCAAGGCAGCAGTAAACCTTGTTTCTAATAGTAGACTTCCTGCTGTGTTACCAAAGTGCAGAGGAAATGACAGCGCAGAAAGCTCATATACAGTGTACAAGGAGAGCATCAAAGGCCTTCCAGCCAGTTTAGTACAGCCTCATGGAGGAATTTCACAGCTGCCTGGATTCGTTCTTTCTGATTGGTCATTTGCTTCCACCCTTTCTAATAATTCCTGAATATGGAAGTATTCATGAGGCCACAAAGCAAAGGTCAGAGATGTTTGCACCCATGAAGAGCTGAAAAGGGAATTTTTGCGTATCTACTTAGAGTGAATGTCCCCTCAGTCTCTTTTCCCTGACAGTTCAGTCGCTGCTGACATTAGCCAGATCTGTGAGTGCTCCCCACGTTAGGGGCCAGCAGCAATATAATAAGCTTGAGATTTGAGAACTTCCTTTTTTCAAAAAGTGGCAGAAGCAGTTAGATCTCAGGTAGACATGGACCTTTGAAAAGGAAAATCACTGTTCCCTTACAAGTCATTTTCTCCCTTCAGGGCCAAGGATTCTGTTTATTAAGTTGCTAAAAGTTCAAACAAATTCTTCTATTCCACAAATGGGAAATGTTGAAACTTAAACTCAAATTTGAGTCCCTGTGTTTGGAACTAAATTCTAGAACAACATTATGCAGGTTTTAAAGCAAAACTTGCTTAGAATCCATCTATGAAAGTCAGAGTTGTAATTGTTAATGGGTGTTTCTCTTGTTAATTGTGGATGGATCATGTGCCAATCAAATTGATAAGACATGTTAGTGGAGTGGTCCTCTTGTTCTTTGTGGCTAGACCATTGCCACTAATCAGCCTGATGAACTTGACTAAACACCTAAACACTGGGCATTTTTCTCACTTAGAAATACTCAGTTTTGGGGACTGAAATGGAACACAGTGGTAAGGTATTTGTCTTACATGCGGCTGACCCAGGACGAATACAGCATCTCATATGATCCCCTGAGCCAGGAGCAATTTCTGAGCACTGATCCAGGATTAACCCCTGAGCACAGCCAGGTGTGGCCCAAAAAACAAAGTCTATGTTCTAAAGTAAAATTGAAGTGATCTATTATGTTATTTTAGATTGATAAGACATGAAGAATAAAGAATATGTATTTCAAACCATTTTTTATTTCTGATGAAATTCTGTGCTAAACCTAAACTAACTATGTGATATATGTTTATATTGTCTTATTGTTTTTAACTATTTGCATAACAAGAACACAATAGTCAAGTTGTAAGTCTGTACTTTAAATTCAAAAGTTAACAGTTATTGTTATTTATGCAAAAATCATTATGTTAGAAATAGAATTCCACTCAAAAAAAGATATGTTCTTTTTTTTTAACCCTGAGTTAAATTAGTTCAGCTATCTCAATTTTAGTGCTGATAGTCTTTTTTACTAGTAGATAGCAAGTCAATTTATGGACTCTGACATTCAAGTTTTTGACACTGTGATCCCAATTTATTTTTTCTATACACTGTTCTGTTATCTCTTTACTGAAAAGTCAGAACTACTATTTTATTATTAATAAAACCAAGAGCAAAAGTAAATTATAAATAGTAGACTTTATTCTTTTTTTATTTAAAACTAGATGTTTATGTTCCTTTTTTATAATATCTTTATTTTAAACACCTTGTTACAAATATGATTATAGTTGAATTTCTGTCATGTAAATAACACCCCCCTTCACCAGTACAACATTCCCACCACCAATGTCCCAAATCTCCCTCCTCCCCACACCAACCCCACCTATATTCTAGACAGGCTTTCTACTTCCCTCATTTATTCTTTATAGAAGTGTTATCAGTCAAAACTTTATTTACTCCTGGAAATAGATGAAATGACTGTGATTCAATAGGCAACACATGAACTTCATTAAGCTGTGGGGGAGAGGCTTAGACATTTTTTTTAATATTAGCCACCATCAGCCATACATACTCAGGGCCTAGGATCAATCATTCTGCTACTTGGCTGAGTGGCTCAGGTCTGACAATATAGTTCTCAGGCTACTGTTATTTGGGGTCACTTAAGTCATCCCAAGAAATACTTGTATCACTGGAGAGATAAGGATCTCAGTACTGGCCCTACCAGTTGAGTTACCTTCCCAACCTGTAGTGGCACTACATGTATATACTACACTTTAATATATACACATATAGTACATATGTATTTGTATACTTATACAAATACACATATAAATACCAAAGCGAATAAGATTAGACTAGAGAAGACTCAGCAAGCAAGTAAATATTTTAGATTTTATTATTGACAAGTTCAGGCTTATAGTAATGCATAGTGAGTGCTTTTCTAAAACATTAAATTAATTAAAAGAAATACTTTTGTTCCTTAACTTGTAAGGGAGATTTTTTTCAAGAGACCCATACAACATTTTTGTCATAAAACATGAACTTGTTTGAATTAAAAAATGTGTGTGAATATATATATATATATATACATATGTAATTTAATTTGTGATTTTGGTTTGATTAGTTTGATATTTTCTTACTTTCTACAGATTGTATTTGCTCAGTGGTAGAGAGGACCTAGGTCAAAGATAGAAAAATTAGAGGGAATGACAAAGAGCTTATTTCTCCAAATACTAGGGCTAGATTTAGAAGGAAATGAGAAACCAAAAAGGCTTAAGTAGTATTATTTATAATGTTAGAAGTATGACTTGTGGAGTAAAAGCCTCTTTACAATTAATCAGGTTTCATCCCAGTTTGCCACCTAACTCCTAGTTTTAACCTTTAAGCAAACAACTCTCCATAGTACCACTTATCTGGTTGTTAAAGTGTGAAAGCAATAGTACATTCCTCAGAGGATCCTCCTGATGGAGATGGAATTGGCAAATAAAATGGTTTACATAGGCTGAATGAACAGCACAGATCTGTCCAAGTAAAAAATGTGTAGATGTTGCTGGGGTTTTTTGTTTTGATTTTTGGGCCACACCCTGTGACACTCAGGGGTTACTCCTGGCTATGAGCTGAGAAATCACTCCTGGCTTGGGAGACCATCTGAGACACTGGGGATCGAACCGAGGTCCTTCCTGGATCAGCCATGTGCAAGACAAACACCTTACCACTGCACTATCGATTTGGCACCTGTTGATGTTGATATTCATAGGAAATGATGTTCACAGAAAAGAGAAGAAAAATGTTGACCATAAAGCCAGGAGAAAGGGTAGGAGGGAAACCGGGACATTGGTGCTGGGAAAGGTGCATTGGTGAAGGGTGTTGGACAATATATGACTGAAACTCAATCACAAGCAACTTTGTAACTATGAATCTTGGGTTAATTCAATTAAGGCACGTATTTATTTAAAAAAATTCTATTTCAAAGCGTGCCATTACTGATCATGCTATGGATATAAAATGTTGAGGAGGATGTCCTTCAGAGCCTGCATCAGGTCTAGTGTCATCAAGACAGACACAGTGTCCTCAAAGGAAATCTCCAAGGAAGTCTCCAAGCTAAAATTTTACATTAAGTACAACAAAAAAGATAAAAATTTTTGGTGGCTTACTTCATTTTTTTTCTTGGTTTTTGGGTTACATCCAGTGACACTCAGAGATTACTCCTGGCTATGCACTCAGAAACCACTCTTAGTTTGGGAGACCATATGGAATGCAGAGGATCGAACCGAGGGTCTGTCTTGGATCAGCCACGTGCAAGGCAAATACCCTCTGCTATGCTATCACTCTGGCCCCTGGTGTCTTACTTCTTGAGATCACTGGCATGGCTGGCTCATTACATTTGTACTGTGTCTGTGTGTGTGTGTGTCTGTGTGTGTGTGTGTGTGTGTGTGTGTGTGTGTGTGTGTGTGTGTGTGTGTGTGTGTGTATGCTTCATTTTTAGGAACCTCATTAAGCATTATCTAGGGAACTTTTTAATCCAATCTATTCAAGATTGGATCTTTGTTTTCAAAGAAACTATTTTTGGAATTGTGGTGTTGTCAAAGTTAACTAGAGAAAGATATGGGGCAAGATGTAAGTGAATCAGCTAATGGAACTCATGTGTGGAAGAAAAATTACTTGACAAAAAAGAACTGAGGACTGTGAGGGAAAAAACCAACTCTGGGGAATAATAATGTGATGCAAAATATGCCTCAATACATTGGAATCTGTAAAGATTTCATATCATCTTCTTTCTCAAAAGGAAATTAAATTCTAGTAAGAGGTTGTGCTATCTTAAAATAGTAGCCATCGTCTTGTTTATTTTTCATTAAATTCCCTGCAGATAAGGGAACTTCATCTTCTTATATGGTGGGCTCACTAACCATCTCTGCTCCGCAGGCCAGATAAACAACACACCTTCCAAATTCAATCCATCGGGGAGAGCTACTTTTAAAAAGCAGTGTTTTAAGAATTAGATAACCCTGTAATATCTTTTGGTAGGGAAAGAGGAGACCGTATTTATTTTGGTAACTGAAATCACCTCAGAGGCCCAAGAGAAAAGGGAGCAAACAAAGGAGTATTTCATCTCCTTCTGTCTTTGAGTGCTGGCACAGGCAAAGCCAGTAGGCGCCTCTCCATGTCCTAGGAAGGGCCCCAGCTCTTTGAAATCAGCAGCAACAGAAAAAAAAAGACTGCTTATGTCCTGACCATGCCAAAGTGCTCACAATTCATTCATTCTTTCATTCATTCAATCAATCAAGAGCTGTTGAGCTCAAATTGTGCACAGGGAATAATAAATGATACAGGATCTAGGAAAGCTATTTTCTACAAACATTGATTCTAACTGTATTGGGGAAAGGCCTGGATAAAAGAACATACCTTTCAGAGTGTGTTCAGAGAAACAAGCTTATTGTGAAATAGAAACTGCAATCTGTAAAGATAGCATGGAGGTAAGGCATTTGCCTTTCATGCAGAAGGACAGTGGTTTGAATCCTGGCATCCCATATGGTCCCCTGTGCCTACCAGGGGCGATTTCTGAGCAGAGAGGCAGGAATAATCCCTGAGCGCTGCCAGGTGTGACCCCCCAACCCCCCCCAAAGAACTTGTGTAAGCAAATAAGCTAGGGAAATAACAGACAGTTACATGTCATCTATGTACTTTCATTTCTTAAGTGCTTCTTAGCCTCTTAATATCCCCCAAAACCACATTAAGTGTTTGAGAAAGAAAAATGAGACCAATGGTATTGAAGGTGAAGGTACTAACCAGAATGTTCAGATTTTATAAGCCTTTTCTAGTTCACTTGTAAGTTTTCAATAAATGTTGATGTTCAGTTTTATTTTTCTGTCTTCATGGGTAGCCTGTACTACATTAATATTACTTATATAATTCTCCACTGCTGGGACACAATATGAAAGAAGGAAAAGAGATGTATTTTGGTCTTAATGTTGGTAGGCTAAAGCAATACTGCAGTGTGTAGGCCACTTGCCTCGCATGTGGTCAACCAAGGATTGATCTCAGTACACTATACGATCCCCTGAGCACCACTCAGAGTGATCCCTGAGTGACAAAAAACCTGAGTATTGTGGGATATGGTCCCCAAACAAAAACCAAACAAACCAAAATATCTTGGTATGTTGCCAGTTTCTCAGGAAACATTTTTTATAGAGATGAAAGCATGTAAACAATTATTCCATTTCTGCCATTGCCTAGTTACTATCTAAATCTTCTGAGTTCAGTTTCCTCAATGATAATGGAATGTACTGTCACACAATTTAGGAGATGATCAGCCTTCTTCCCTTCCCAAGGAAGTGTCTTATTTTTCTTTTTTGGAATTTATTCATTTAAGGATCAAATGACTATCTGCTTTACTTCCATAATTTTAATATAGATACTGACTAGGTCATTTTTCCCATCTAGATTTCACACTTTATATACTTTTCCTTAAGCTTTATAAAACTTTGAAGAACCAATTTAAAACCCATTACAGTCCTTCCTTTCCCCATTGCTGCATCTTTGTTGAGTATGCTAAAGGTTCTCTACCTTTAGAATGAATAAAATAAAAAAGAATACTACCCACAGGAATATTAGCATCAAAAGAAACCAATGGGATCAAAAATTAGGGGACACTCATCTCTAAATGGAAGGAGCCTTCAAGTACCCAAAAGAGGATGGAAAATAAGCCATAAAGAAATGCATCATTGTCATGCTTCAGCATAGCATGAGTAATAGGAAAGCTTTTAAGATAAAAGTGCAAGATAAGGCCATATGCAGCGAAACAGAATGAAAACACTAATGATCTTCTCTGGAGCATTCATGATGTTGGGAAGCAATGCTTCCAAGACCTTTGACACCTCATTCTTCTTCATCAAGAAATAACTAGAAATTCCAATGAGATAGAAAAACAGTAATGCAAGGACAGGAAGATAACTTAGTGGGTATTTCTCAGACTTCCATAATTTTTCTGAGAAGGTATTTCTTCCAAATAAAGTCATGCTCACAAGTACCAGATAATTTTAAAAAAGGCTTCAACATATAAGGGACAAAATTCAATCCATACGTGCATTCACTGAGAAATTTACTAAGATCAGTGTTAAAGCTATTGAAAGTACTAAAAAGGTTTTGCGGGCAGTAAGAGTGTAATTCCTATTTATATTAATTAAAAATCAATTTATGTCTAAAATATTCTGATCAAGAAATAATAGTGTAAGCCTATTGTTTAGAAACATTAGAAACTACTGGAAAGAGTTCAATGTAGCTTCTTCTAGAAAAAGAGACTGACTATTAAGATCTAACAGAATGAGGATACTTTTCATGATAAGCCTTTGACATTGAATTTTTATTACACGTATTATATCAATAAGGAATATTAAAAAACTAAAGACCTAACTCCAGATGGTGAGGAAAATAATTGTGAAAATACTTGGATTTTTGTTACTATAATGAATTATATAAATGAGTGTATTTAGATCCTGTGTATCAAAACACTTATCAAACTATGGCAGTACTTTGATAGTAGATGGCATGACATAATGGACTTATGAACTTTACTTTCACAGTTTACTAGTTGTGTGGCCTTGTACTCTCATTAAGAGTACAGGATGAAGGGCAGAGAAATAATACATTGAGTGCTTGTTTTGCATGCAGCCAGCCAAGATTCAATTCCCTGGCATCCCATATAATCTCCTGAGTACCACCAGGAGTGATTTCTGTATGCAGTCATGAGTAACCCCTGAGAACCACTGGATATGCACCCCAAAAGAAATAATACAAAATGATATGAAAAAAGAAAAGCATTTCCATAAAATAAAACATGTGTATTAAAACAACTCAAAGGTAGCTTCTAAATCAAATTTTATATGCCCATACAACAAATAAAATATGGAATGCATAAAATCCTTATCCACCACAGAAATTCCACTCTTAGTGGCTGGAGCTCTTGATTTTTTTTGAAGTATAAAGTTAGCCATAGAAATAAATCAAACAACTCATCTGAATGTCTTCAATACTTGTAAGATTTCTGTGTGGTAGTAAATGAATCCATTTTAGTTGGTGAATTTTGCTTCGATTCGTTAATATTGATTTGGTTATTGTAATTTTTAACAAATATTTGTGGAAATTATTTTCTGTAAATTAGATTTAAAGAAAATTAACAGGCATTTTTAGGACCAGCTCGAATACCCTGATTTTTCAGGCTCCTGCATTTTGCCCTGCAAACATTCCTGGGCATGGGAACCAAAAATGCCTGACTACCTACTGGGAACCAGAACAGAGAGCAACGGGAGCAAGCCACACATTAAAATCTCAAAAACATTAGCCTGCCACATTCTCTGCTTGCAAATCATCTGTTTCAGCCAAGAGTAAGTACTTTCCATTCCAAAGTCCCTCTGAGGGAGAATCAACTCTGGGTCTCTTTCCAGAGTTGGGCAACTTTCTCTCACAAAGACAAATGATGAGAATCAATTCTTACACACAAAAAGTCTGCCCAGTCTCCCTGGGAGAGAATGGCTTCAGGTTTTCTAAGTCCAACAAGAACTGTCACCCCACTATCACCTCTGTATTCCAGACCTGGATCCAGCCCATGAAGCTCAGGAGAAAGAGGGCAAGGGACTCTGGCTCAGCTTGGCTTAAAGGCTGCTTTGTTTCTTTTAAAGGATTTATAATGGAATTTCACTGAAAAATCAAGGAGTATAAACCATCTATCATAAACATCCCCACTAGACAAGTATCTTTGTTACAACCAAAGCCCACCCAATGACATGATTCCACCCGTGGTGTTGTCCACTGACTTCTACATTTTACATTTTGATCAGATATCATGGCACATTGCCCCACCATAATATTATCTAGAATCATTTCACTGCTCTCAATTCTCATAATTCCTACATATTCATACCTCTTCCTCTTTATCAGCCCCAAATCCCTGACAACCACTTATTCTTTTATTACCTCAGAATTTGCCTTTTCTAGAAAGTCATTGGGATTATGCAGCATGTCTTTTTGTCATATTGGCTTTGTTGACTTAGCCAAATGTATTTAGGAGTCTTCACATCATTTGGTGGTTCAATACATTTTTTCAGTTTAGAACAATAGTTCATTTTCTGTTCAAACCACAATTTGTTTATCCATTGACCTCCTAAGGCACATCTTAGTTGCTTCTCAATTTAGATAATTGGGCCTATAGCTTATCTTAACAGTCACATGCATGTTTTTCATAGGGGTTTCATTTTTTCAAATTATTTGGGAAACTATCAAGGAGTAGATTTACAGAATGATATAGTAAGAGTGTTTTTAGTTTTGTAAGACCCTACTCGCACTCTTCTCATTATTTGAGGATCCCAATATTGACAGAAAACCCTCAGGTCCTCTGATGAATTTCCAGATTGCCCAATCTCCAGATTGTGTTTCTTCCACATTGTGATCTTTATTCCAGATATTGGAAGTTGATTGTCAGAAGTTCAGGGGCCGCATGGTGAGTTGCTGGCTTGGGAAGAGGCAATTTTTATTGTTGCAGAAATTCTGGCTTTGACAACCCCTCTTCCACAGGAATGCTAATGACTGAGTCCCTGCTGCTAGGAAAGCAGTTGGCTCACTGATTGGTTTCTCACAGGGTATCTCAGTCCCATCCCAAGCACACACACAACCATGCTTTGTTTTGCATTATCTTACACATGATTTCCATCACCATGTGATGGTTTCTCTTCTGAGCACTACTGTCATGGCTCTAAGTATGCTGTGACTAATGGAAGTTCAGTTTCTATCCATGATTCACTGTGTGAGTGATAGCTGAATGGGCATAGGGCAAGCAGTCAGCAGTGTTTTGCCTTGGCTATATGATTAGTGAGTCCTGGAAGAAGTATGTGCATATCTACCTCCCCAACCCCTGTAAAGTGCTAATCAGGGCCTTAAATGCTATGCTGAATCCTTAGAAGCCCAACCTTACATGCTTGAATCACAACCTGAACCATCAGGCCTTGCCTGGAAAAGAACCAACTCTCTTCTTTCTCATTTGGATAAAGTTCACAGGAGAGTCATTATCAGCAAAGAAAGAACTATATATTGGAGCATGGAGATTAGAGCAAAAATCCCACAAGGAAATAATCTGAAAACTGTGGCCTTTTATTGTGACTGCTAAGATAAAATTAAAATTCACATAAAAATTCAATTTCACAAAAGAAAAATATGGAAAAGTACTGCTATATGTACCAAGTTTAGGAATAAAATATTTACACAAGGAAAGGTGTGCTCTATTTTTATTACATCTAGTTTTTCATTACCTGAGAGCAAAGACAATAGTTGCATGGCAAGGCCAATAAGTATATTCTCAATTTCCATATGCTTCTTAATTGGAGTTGGAAACTATTTTTAAAAATCAGCTATCACTACCCTTAAAACTGTAATATACAAATTAGTATGCAATTACTTCAAATGTTTATAATCTTATGCATTATGCATATGAGAGTTATGCATATGAGAGTCCTCCTCTCATATCCTAATTTTTTGATGTGTTGACTTCTCAGAAATAGGTTTGTCAATTGTTAGCAAAAATTCAGTCTAAAAGTGCAAGAGTGAACTACCTTGGGAAAATATCCTAGAAATGAAAAAATAGACACAATAATTATTATTTTTTTCTTATAACAACATCTTTTCTTTCTAATTACAATAACCTTTTTATCAAGTTCTAAATTTCTAAGCTTTGGGAATTTATTGTCAATGTAGTATTTTATATGAGCCTATATAACATGCTTCTGGAAGACACAGAAATAGAAATATATTATGAAATAATATCCTTGCAGGTTAGTCTTTCAATTTAGCAACATATCAAACTTTTCTAATAAAATCACTTTAAGTAAATACCCTCTGGTAAATCTGGACTGGTTGTGAAATTTGGATTCTTAAATTAAAAAATCAAGTGAGAAGTAAATAATTTGCCTGGACATTTACCATGGTTAATAAACCAAAAATGCCTCCTAGTACAAGCTGAAACATTTCACAGTTTTGGTAAACACACTATAACCTTTTAGGATTTTTTTTAAATAATGATTAAGTTCAATTTAGAACAATTTGGAACAAAAAACCAATTTAGATACAGAATTTTCAGGATTAAATGGCATAATTACAAAATGGGCTTTCCACCAATCAACCTATATATGACACAGTAATCATGTTTTTCAGGGTGAAATCTAACTATCTCACCACAAAAAAAATCAAAATATTTATCAACAAAATAAAGACCTTATCTGAGAAAATGCAGCTAGATGCCTCTTATATGAATATGAACTTCCTGAAATAAATTTCAAGTGTTTAAAAACTTTAGATTTGGTCAACAATATATAGCCATTTAGTCTCGTTGGAGGTCCAAAGGTCATATCCAGGAGACATCTTTAGCCAGTCAATTTCTCACAAGCATGCTAAATTGGGTACGTTTTGTTATTAACTAGAACTGCCCCATCCTATGATCTGGGCAAGGAGTGGAATAATCAGAATTTATAATAGGATGGGGAAAAGTTTAAAAAGCACATGGTTCCATAGTGTCCAGATGACATTCACAAACTGATATCATTACTCCCACCTTTCATAGAATGAGAGACTACAAAAAGGAAGTAGTGAACTCTAGTACATCTTATCAAGAGCCCTGTTTCCCACTCAGGACTGATGGTTATAGATAGGAGCCTAATTCATGAGCGCGGGCATGAAGGTTTGGCATGAACAGATTCAAGCCTTCAACCTTACCTCATGAGCTGTGTAACTTTGGTAACTAATGTTAGCTGACCTTTCTCCCTAGGAATTTATTAATAATTTTTATTGTTTTAAAAATTCATTTATTTATTTTGGTTTTGGGGTCATACCTGTCAGTGCTCAGGGGTTACTCCTGGCTCTGTGCTCATAAGTTGCTCCTGGTAAGCTTGGGAGACCATGTGGGTTGCTGGGAATCAAACTTGGTTCTGTCCTGGGCCTGCCACATGCAAGGTAAATAAATGCCTTATTGCTGTGCTATCACTTTGGTCCCTATTTATCATTTTTAAATATGGAAAGGAGAAATTACCTAGCCTGTCTTTCATCCTCCCATCCTCCCTACCAAAGGAGGATAGATTGCCCCCATTCTTGCAGATGCCCTAAAAGGAAGTTTAAGGAGGGACTCATCAGTCAGTTACTGGCTTCTGTTTCATTTTGCTGCAGTCATTTCTTTCCTGAGCTGAAGAGATGGCAATAAAATGGTAAGTTCTAGTTGAGAGCTCAGAAATGCCTGAGTTTTATTTTTCCATTTTAATTATAGTTCGCATTCGGAGGAAACCCAGAAATGACCCAATTTTCCATTTCAGTTTTCCCATCAGAACTGTGATACAAGACCATCTTTAAACAGAAATATCCTACTGAGTTTTCTCACAACTGTGGCCCTTAGGCAGAGGCAAGCTCTAAAGGGCCACGTGGGTCTGCCTAGGAGCATTTCCAGATCTTCATCCCACGATGACTACTGGAAGGCATTTGGCTTCACCAGGAAAGTCATAAAACCAGAAAGCAGAGTGGAACAAATGGCACAGCAGCTTATATCTGATGACAGTCATCACTGACTGATTTTCCCAAGACAGAAAACTCAGCAAAAGCCAAACTATGATGGCAATACAGCATCTCAACTCTTCCCATGGATGGGTCTTCTGTACATGATCTAACCCATATGTTCCTGATCCACTGGCAGTTCACTCATCAAAATGCCATTTGCATAAGTGTTTCCAAAGCTTTCATTTTTCCTTCTCTCACATGGAAGCTGGTGGCAGTTATGCTGTGCAGGAAAAGCACAACAGCTCCTAAGGTCAAAGTTATGGTCAAAACTGAACCTTTATAAATTTTAAGTGGCTATTTTAGTTCCCACTTTAGAAAGGTTTTTAGTTTCAGTAACATATATTGTTTCATGAAAAGTTGGGGGCAAAAACAGCTTCCACCACCTTCACCCCACCACCACAATCACTACGACCATCACCCATTAGTGGGGCTGACTTTTAACTGCTCTTTCTATATCACTGGTTTCCATGGTAATCTAAAAGGCAAAGACTTTGACCTTAAGGAGACTTCAATGTAATTAGATGTTGGACATGGCACACAATAACTACAACATATGGCGTCATTTTAGACCATCTGAGGATACTGCAGTGAATCTTTCTATTGTCAGATTCAAATGCATCTACTTCACTCTCAAAGTTTTCCAAATAATCTGTGTCCTTTACCTTTCCAACATATAAGCTACTTTCTTACACTCAGCTTCCAAACAACAAGTACTTATTTCCCTTTCAGTTAAGTTCTTTGATGTCTTATACTGCCAGTCTTTTCAGTCTTTTTTTTTTTTTTTTTGTGGCCTCCTTTTCATGTTAGATTGAGAGCAAAGGAGACCATCTGGGAAGAGTGTATATTAAATGTGTGTGTTTGCTTCTGGAGCAAGAAATATAGTCTCATCAGGAAGAAGATACTCTTGCTATAATCAGACCTTTTAGTTTGAGAGAAGGCAAACCAATATTTATCTAGAAAGTTAGGTGGAACACAACAAATCAAACACCATTGGCAAACTCCAAAGACTTTGGTAAGAGAAAGGAGAATCATGGGAATTTTAAATGTGGAAAAACCTAAATTAAGATGGGCAGGGAGGGGGCCCGGAAGATAGCATGGAGGTAAGGCGTTTGCCTTTCATGCAAAAGGTCATCGGTTTGAATCCCGGTGCCCCATATGGTCCCCCGTGCCTGCCAGGAGCAATTTCTGAGCATGGAGCCAGGAATAACCCCTGAGCACTGCCGGGTGTGACCCAAAAACCAAAAAAAAAAAAAAAGATGGGCAGGGAGGATACGGGAGTTAAGAATACCAAGAAAAAGGGGCCAGAGAGATAGCATGGAGGTATAGCATTTGCCTTGCATGCAGAAGGATGGTGGTTTGAATTCCGGCATCCCATATGGTCCCTGAGCCTGCCAGGAGTGATTTCTGAGCATAGAGCCAGGAGTAACCCCTGAGTGCTGTCAGGTGTGACACAAAAATAAAAACAAAAACAAAAGAATATTGAGAAAAATGCAAAGGCACTATAGGTAGGAAGACAGTTTTACACTTTGTATCTCACACCCTAATATCATCACTGAGGGTATGTGTGTGTCATCTCTAGCTGAACCAGTCTAAGGACCACCACACCAAGTAACACTTGAAAGGACAACTTAATGCTTGCTTTAAAGTAGCCTTGGTTGTCATTTTAAGCCCCAGTCAAAGGTCAGGAGTATTAAAGACCATTAAACATGTTTAATCTGAACTCTCAAATCTATTGAAAATATACAGATTGGTAATACAGGGTAACATTGTAGAGTTTAATGGAATTAGTTTATACAATAACATATAGTCCTATTCTCATAGACCTTTTTTGGGATTTAGAGAAATGATCCTTAGAGTACAAGAGAACTAGAAAAATCCAAGTATTTCCAATTTAAATGGGTTGGAGATGCGATGTGACTGGCTTGAATAGAAAGTTCCATCTAGAATTCAGGGTTTCTGATTAAATTTTTTAGTTTTCCATAGGTGTAGCTTTGAGGACCTACTGGAAAGATTTTCCCCTCTTTCTGTTCAGATAGCTGGGTAGTGTTATATTTTTCTTTCACATTCAGTTTTCCCAAGTATGCCCTGTATATAACTAGACATATTTAAGTATTCTGTAAATGCCTGTGGGATGAGCAAGTCCACAAATGAATGAATAGGTAATAGTAACAAGAATAATTAAATGAGTAAGAAAGTCTAAAAGCCCACATTCCTTCCTTTTCCATGCCTTTATATGATTGTCCTTTGGTTTGTGGCTTAGCAGCCATTGGATGAAAAGATTTAGAAGTTTAGTTGACTCAATATGACTCAAAGTGCTAATGTAAACTCAGGATTCATTAAAGAACCAATATTCTCAACCTGGGAAAAATGTAACTCCACTCTAACTCCCTCCAAAGGCCCATGACTATACATTCATTCTTTTTTTTTTTCCGATTTTTCGGGCCACACCCGTTTGATCCTCAGGGGTTACTACTGGCTAATTGTTCAGAAATTGCCCCTGGCTTGGGGGGACCATATGGGACACCGGGGGATCAAACCGCAGTCCTTGACTAGCACTTGCAAGGCAGGCACCTTACCTCTAGAGCCACCTTGCTGGCCCCATACACATTCATTCTTAAATGGACTGATAATTTTATATACGAGCTTGAAAGACTCTAAATGTGCCTGATTCAATTGCACCCACACCATCGAAGAATATTTCCCTCCAGGAAGAAACTAAAACTGGCATACATCTACAGTAGGGAAAGTAGAATGGTGAATAGCTCTAATCCATGCCATAAGAAGTGTCCCTCTCCCCACCTGAAAGAGGGAGACATCCTTTGAATCTGGAGTGCATTGTACTGTGAAAAGATATTGGAGGAATTTTACATGTGAATGAGAGGATAGACTTACCAATCACTGAATACAAACTCTAGGTGTAATAAGTGTATAAATTTGGGGTTCACATGATACCATCTCTCTCTCTCTTCTTCTTCTTTTTTTTTTTTTTTTGGTTTTTGGGCCACACCCAGTGACGCTCAGGGGTTACTCCTGGCTATTTGCTCAGAAGTCGCTCCTGTCAGGCACAGGGGACCATATGGGGAACCGGGGGATCGAACCGCGGTCCGTCCTAGGTTAGCGCAGGCAAGGCAAGCGCCTTACCCTCCAGTGCCACCACCCGGCCCCCTCTCTCTCTTCTTATGTTCAGTTTCAGAATATGAAAGAGCTGACATTGGAGGACAGTTGGAGCAGTCATTTGTCTAAGGTGATGTGCTGTGGCCAGGCTCACTGCTTTTCTTACATCCTGAGCTGTCATGGTGATAAGGCTCATGTCTCTACCTACCTCAGAGCTGTCACTCACTGTCACTCACTGTCTGGCCTGTGATTCCTCCCTCCTGGACACTCCCTCCTGGACACTCTCTTCTATCTGCCAAATTCCTAGCAATCTACAATTAGTCTAAAGTACTTTAGCAGATAATTAAAACAGTTCTCTCCAGTGCAGAAAATCAATTGCACTAACATGTAGACATATGTATTTTAATTAGGAAGAATTCTCACATTCTTCCCATTAGGTTCAAAAGAGTTCAAATTTTTGTTCCTGCATTTACAATGATGGCAATTTTCTTAACTTTTCTTTCCCTCATTTTTCTGAACTTGACCATGACTAACTTTCTGAAAATGTTCTAAAAAGCAAATCAAATAATGCATGTAGAGCACTCACCTCCTCATTGAAATATTATAGACACTCACCCAGTGATATACTACATATTGACTATGTCTCATTGTTCATAAAAGAGACAAATTTCCTTGTGCTGTTTTGATTTAAGAAGACAATACCATTTCCAGACATCTCTTTCCCAGGGCTAGCTCTATTAGTATTCTGTCCTGAGGGGAAGGAAGAAACATCATTGGCAATGAAGAGCTAGATTAGAAGCAGGATGATATGAAGGATGGATATGAAGTAAGCTTCAATGTTGCCCCCTGTAGATTTTTTGAAATGCAGATTCATCAGTTTCTTTGATGTCTCTGACCATTTCCACTGAACATCTTTCAGCATATTATTTGCTTTCTTAACCACATCACTTTTCACTGGGTTCAACATTCTTGGAGGATTCAAAGGATCTTGGTACATTCTTCCAAAATGAATTAGAAAATAAGTCAAAGGGAATCTTTGGATAGGACTCTGAGCTCCAACTGGGGGATGAGAGGAGGCAGTGGGAATGCTTTGTAACTCAAAGGTCAAACAGAAAATTTAGTCTTGGGTTTTCTTGTGCCAGTCTATTCTGCCAGTAACCTATGACCAGGCACATGATATATCTTAAAGAAAAGAGGGCCCACAAATTTCCTTATCTTGCAAAATAATCATTCTCACAGTCATAGGACAAGGTTTTGCTTTTAATTTGTGTTTATTTAGCAATAAAAAATGATGGCTATTTTTCACAGGTGCTTACTCATTATCTATATGCCTTCTTTGGAGATTTATCTACTTCGATTATCTGCCCATTTTTAAATCATTGTTTATTGCTGAGTCCTATTAGTTCTTATATATTTCAGATATCTATATGTAAAAATCTCCCATATGCTATGATGACATAATTCCAATGCAAGTGCATTTCCCTGTGCAAAGGTTCTTTTATTGGGCGGGGGTTAAATTATGCTATATACCCCACTGTTCTCAGGATTCCCCCGACTATGAGTTCAGTCCATTCTTAGAGGACTATGTGTGATACTGGGATGGAGTTAGGTTTACTGCATGCAAAGCAAACACATTACTTTCTGAACTTTCTTTCTAGCCCCAGTTCTCTAGTTTCATTTAGTCCCATATCTCTAAGACCAATGTCAGAGAGTGTATTACCTATGTTTTTTATATATATGATTTTTTTATCATTTTAGATCTTAATACATCCAAGTCTAAAATACACTTCAAATTAATTTTTATATGGTCATAGGCAATGGAAACTAATTCCCTGGACTAGTTTTCTGGTGGAATTAGCTGAGATGATTGCTGCTATCTGCAACTGAACTCATTTTTTTAGCTCACTGAATGTTTTGGGCATTGAATAGAATAAGGAAACACTGGTCCTATTCATGACATCCACTTTAAAACTATTAGTCACACCTGGGCTCCTATAATCACGCATTGAATTTCTAAGTGACTGATTCACTAAGAAGTAAGAAAATTTTTCCAGAAATATAACTATTATGGTTCTAAAATGTAATTAAAAGAAAAAATTTGCTGCAAATTCCAATTGGACTCAGAATTTTTGTTTAATCTTGTCATTATTTAGATCCCTAATGTGGTGTGGTGCTGTCATTTAGTTCTCTATAAAATGGGGTGTTGGTATGTTTTCTAAATAATTATTTTATCTGAAGGTAATAAAAATTATTTATTCGAGTTTTGCATATTGATATAAGTGGAAGATTTGAGGGAAATAACAGAATTATTAAACTAGGGTAATTTCTTTTCTCTTAAGGTTTAGACCAGAGTCTTGACTTTGGAAAATAAATATTTCAGATTCTCTTTAATTCGTTTTTTAATATTATTTTTATTTTAATCATAGTGGCTTACATACCGTTAACAATAATATTTTAGATACACATTAACATAAAATCAGGGGAATTCCCATCACCCTCACCCCCGGGGCTGCTAGAATAAGTGGTCCCCTCTGTGCCTAGCTTACTACTTAGTGGTCTTACATCTGTTTGGTCTTTGTACCTCCCTTATTTACCCCCCCCAATTGGGAGGCGGGACTAGATAGTTCAAGTTATGTGGTTTTGTTTGAAGAGGAAAGTAATAACCTGGAGAAGAAAAAGAAAAAAAAGAATCAAATCGTAGGATTTCATCCTTGGTTTGAGCGACAAAGGGGAAAAAGAAGGTGAAACACCACGACAGTATATAAAGAACTGTCAGATAAAATATCCAGTGAGCATTCCAAAAACAAAACAAAGAACAAATAAAGGGGGGTAAGCACCGTATAAAAGCCATGGTATTGAGATAAAAAAAAATGTGGCAGAGCACATAAGGAAAGAAAAGAAGAAAATAAATAAATATAAATGGAGACATCCACTTCAATAGCCAAACCACAACACTAAAATCGACAAAAAAATAGATAAGTAAAAAAAATAATAATAAAAAATGTTTTGTGCTTTTTTTTTCCCCTCCTGCAGATGCACTGTAAATATTGGGGTCATTGAAAAGGAATTTCCTTTGCCTAAGAGATACAGGGTTTCTCCACCCTTAAAGTACATTGTCATGGGGTTAACTATAGACTCCTTTCAGGTGATTCTCTTTATTCTTATAAATCTCACTGAAGACCTTTAGTAACCCAGAGTTTTATTGGATAAACTCAAGGCTTGGAATTGTAAATATCATCATTGTTACTCTGAGGCCAAAGTAACAATAGATAACTCCAGTTTATCTAGATGAATATAAGTAGAAATAGCTCTCCTCTAACTATAAAAAATACTTCTTGGCTTCCCCAGGCTAATGTTTTTTTTTTGGTTAGATTATTATCCTCTTATAATTGAAGTACTCTACTGAAGATTTGTGTCTCTCCCCTTATCTATAAAAACCTCTTTCTGTAATATCATGGTTTCCAACTCTTAAGTCTGACATATCAGCACTAATTCTTTTTTAGTCAAGGATTAATTTAACTTACTCAGATATATCTATGATGGAGCAAAGTGCTGACTTATGAGAAAAGATGTAGTCTAAAAGGAGATTTGAAGAGGGACTGGTGAGATATTATGGCAGATAGAGCATTTGCATTGCACAGAGCTGAACCAGATTCAATCCCCACATCCCATATGGTACTCCTGAGCCCACTAGAAGTAATCTTTGAGCACCATCAGGTGCCCCTTAAAGGCTTTGTAATCCTGGAAATAACTTTACTCTCTGTTCCTGACTCTATCTCCCATACATGACTCTTAAATCTTCCATTCTTCCATATGATATCTATTTCTAAAGCTAATATTTCCAATATCAAGCCCACACCATGTCCACTCTAAATCCCTTTAACAGGCCCATTCCTGGTCTCTCTGACTCTGAAGATTTCCCTCCCACATCCCCATATCCAAATGGTTTACACCAAAATTTGACTTGTTTTGTCAATGGCCCCTCCCCAGCAAGAGTTTGGATGTGTTGATCTATTCTAGGCAGATCAACTGGAACATGTTCCTTTCCTCCATGGACAGGTTTTTTTTTTTAATTGTCACACTAGAGTCCCTTTTCACATGGAATAAGACCCTCCAATTTTTTTCAATTTAATTAAGAAAAGAAAATATCTAAGTTTTTTTAGGTAGAAGTCCTTAAAGAGTCTACTCACCTAAAATTCTTACCAAAGAGAATGATGAATACTATTTCACCATAATCACCACACTGTGTCTAGTTCTTAGCTGAATGTGTCAGTCTTTAATGACAACCTTAATACTACCAGACTCTAGCACAGTCTGTCTAGGATGAATGTAGCAAACTAAAGTGTAATGACTGAATCTTTTCCTTATCTTTCTTAAGGTAGGATTTTGGCAAATAGCATGGAAAACCTAATCTTTGTCCATCCAAGAAGTCTATTCAGGAACCGGAGCAGTGACTCTAGTGGTAAGAGCTTTTCTGAGCTAGCCTAGGACAGACCACAGTTCTATTTTCAGGAATCCCAATATGGTCTTTCAAGTCAAGAGCAATTTCTGAGTACATAGCCAGGAGTAACCCTGAGCATCACTGGGTGTGGCCCAAAAACAAACTAACAAACAAGAAATCTATTCAACTAATTCTAGTCTGGAGGACTGTGTTTAAAGAAATTGCCTATATTCTATACTCTCTTATTGAACACACAAATTCTATATGTCGGCCTAATAGAAACTTTATATTTGTTTGGCTCTACACAAGAAAGGAAGTCATACCATCAGGATCCTTTAGGGAATATCCCACATATTAATTATAAACAGAATTCTGACTCAGGGCAATTTCTGAGCTCTTAGCCAGGAGTAACCCCTGCACATCAATAAATAATCTCAGCTGATTATTTATTGCACAAATTAATTAGTGAGGATAATCAGTCATGTTACTAAAGGACTTCTCATAACACCAAAAGTATCCTATGATACCTTTCTTTAAATTTATTGAGATCATTGTGAATTACAAGTCTTTCAGAGTTGTTTTTCAGGCATGTAGTGACAGTAAATTAGGACCATTCCCACCACCAGTGTTGACTTCCCTCCACCACAGTTTCCAGCATGCATCGCATACTTTAACCCTTTTTAAGGGTTCTTTCAAAATCTCTGAAAAATCAATAGAAGAAAGAAAATGTGGAAGTGGTCTAAGTCCCTATTGTTTAGGGAAAGAAACTATAGTGATAAAAGGACACTGAATGGAAATGATTGTTATTCTGTTGTTTACATTTTGTTTTGTCTAGGCATAAAACTAACCTATGCTTTTCACGGAGTTCCCTTGGCTACCTGATATGAAAGACTTTTATCCTGTACTTCCATCAAACTGTTTTTATCTTCAGTCTCAGATTCCTTAAAACTCTACATTGAAACTTCAGACTTGCTTCAGAATATTTTATTTGTGTGTGTTGTTTTAAGTCCACATTCACTGTTACTATGGGATCATCTGACAAGTTCATGCTCCTCCAAGATCTTCGTGAGGTATCAGCTGCTCTGAGAGTATATTTCTGATTCAAAGAAGAACATAAGGCTCAATCTGCATAATAGTCATCCCTGAACCATTTCTACAAAACTGTCCTTGTCCTTTTTTTTCCACCCAAGATATGAACAGGAAGGAAATGATCATTGTTCTTAGACCTGTTATAGCCATATTTTTAATCTCAATGTGGTAAAGCCATTTGAAATAAGGAGGGAAGGAGAACGACATATGAAGATAATCAAGAGTACAGAGAGGGACCAGAGAGGTGGCACTAGAGGTAAGGTATCTGCCTTGCAAGAGCTAGCCAAGGAAGGACCACGTTATATCCCCTGGCGTCCCATATGGTCCCCCCAAGCCAGGGGCAATTTCTGAGCTCTTAGCCAGGAGTAACCCCTGAGCATCAAATGGGTGTGGCCCAAAAAAACAAACAAAAAAAAGAGTACAGAGAGAGAAAAATAGGGAATCCTGACACCATCCTTTGACTATCTTGCCCAGCTTTGAACTATATCTAAGATTAGATTTTTAGTACATGAGTCCCCAAAGTCCGCTTTCATTCACATGGACTTTCTGTCACATGTGGTTTTCTTTATAGTAGTCATCAGTGGAAATTTGGGGTTAAGGAAAATAGAGCTTATTTTGAAATACCTTTTATCATTTTCTAGATTTTTTTTCACTCTGTACAATTGAGTAAAACGATGCTGGAAAGATGAGAAAGAAGGCAAATGATTTTTTAGTGGATGATGTGATTTGGGGAATGCCAAAACCAAAAAATGGTACAAAAAGAAACTATAGTTGAAGTTTTAAAGTAAGTTATAAAAAGCTACATAAAAATAACATAAAAAGAATAAGCTTTACGCATATTAAAAAGGTGCATTTGCATGATTGAATGGAAAAGATGATTGCAAGAAAAATAGAAAGGGTCTAAGAGAGGAAAAGAAAAAAAGAGAAAAAGAGATAGAGACAGTATGGCCCATGAGTCCTCTCTCCACTCCTTCTCTCTCAGGAACTCAAGAAAATAAACAACCTGAGGAATATTCAATGGTTATTGGGGTCAGGAAAGTGAACCTTGAGTCCTTTTTCATCTAATCTGAAGAAAGTAACCTCCTTATTCCTCATTACTAAAAGTGAAAAGGGGGAAAGTTTCCAAATATAACAAGGAATTAAGACACTAAGAGCAAAAATAAATGAGTCATGAATGCCTCACTGGATGAAAAGCAACCTCCTGAGTTTTACTCCTTCATCTGTCAGATGGCAAAAATCTCTCCCCCATATCTGCATTGTGGACCAAAGAAAACAAGTCACTGATGACCCTATACTAGAGGTCTCCAACCATCTTCTCTCCTCTGTCTCCACACTCCATCCATTCCATTCTTCCTTTCTTACTTTTTTCTTTATTCCTTCCTTTCTTCCTTCTTTCATTCCATCTATTCTTTTTTCCCTTCCTTCCTTTATCCCTCCCTCCATGCTTTCCTTTATCTTTCTTCCTTCTTTTCATCCTTCCTTCCTTCCTTCCTCTTTTCTTCCTTCTTTCACTTTCTTTCCTTCCTTTGTTTTCCTTCCTTCCATCCTTTTTTCACTCATTCTCTAATTCCTCTACATATCCTAAGTTACTTCTATTTGCAATAATAAAATAATTTTCTATTTAATCAAAGAACACAGCATTTCTAATTAAATTGGCTGGAATTCAGTCCATATTTTGAGGGAATGTGGGGCAGGGAAACTGTTCCCTTTCCTTTTCCTTTCCCTTCATTGCACACCTGGTTTACAGGAAAAGAAATTTACATGTACAAGTGCACATCTGCTTCTGCCACAGATAGGCTAATAAAGAGATCCCACATGGTCTAACTCCCAACTTTGTCCAACAAAGTCAAACCTTTTCCTAATGAAACTGCTGCCTGAGTTTCCAGCAGCCTTGGGATGCAGGTGTCCTTGGAATGGGACATTGTAAGCTGCACTAAGTCAGCTGTGGTTGGCTAATTTTTCATTTCTGCTTTCCTGCCTGCCATGCACGCTATCAAACACTGAGAAGGAACTGTGTGTGTGTGTTTGTATGGTGTGTGTGTGTGAGTGAGTGAGTGAGTGAGTGAGTGAGTGAGTGAGTGAGTGAGTGATATAAAGGAAACCACTTTCTCACTGACCAGCAGCAGGAAAATTTCGGAAAATACTGGAATATATGACCTCATGACCACAGCAAGGTCTGTGATTAATGATGATTTTTATCTTTGGACTTCAAAGATTGACTCACACAGAGAATGAACAATCTACAGAGGTCAGGTATCCTACTGCCCAGCCATTTCTTCCTTTGGTTTGGAATTTAGAAAACTAAACCCACACCAGGTAAAACAAAAAAGCATCATTCTGACAGCAGAATAGCCCACTTTATGCGAGCCGAAGAAGTCTTATATTAGACTATCCACTTCCCAAGAGTTCCTGTTGAAAAATGCACCATTGGGAAATTTCACATATTCGTGATCTATTATTTATTCCTAATGAAAAAGTCATTCTCAGATTTTTCCCTCTTGTGGATGAGACAATTGTCTGCTGTGTATAGCTATTTTTTCTTTAGGCATTAAACCAATAGTTGTTTGGAAGTTCTATCATGTAAGATACTGTAGAAGATGACTGGGTTAGTAACAAGAATTAAAACAAATAATATATTAAACCAGCATAAATTTTTTTATCACTCCACATTATTGTTATAGTATTAATATTAAAATGCAATCACTAGCCTCTAAGGACTCTTTTATCTTTACACAAGAGTTTCATACTTTCAAAACCATCTAATAAAGCTTTCTAATATAAGAAAGGTAATCCATTCCTTTCATCCAAAACAGAATGGACTTCTTATTGATTGGAAAAAGTATGCTTATCTGTTACACTTTCTATTTTTGATTGAGTTGTCAGTTTAAGCGTATTATGGGATGTTAAGGGGCCTAGATTCCCTCCTCTCTAGGCATAAAATTTTTGTAACTTGAAGCTATAAAGATCATCATTTCAGAAACAGGTTTGCCTTTTGGTTGTGTTCTTTCATTGGTAAGAAAATATGGTAACACACCCTCACCCCTTAGCTTCAGAAGGGATTGAATTTTCCCACAAACACTTTATAATTACCAATAAATATGAAGAATTTCAATCTACTTTTGCAGGCTCATATCAGGCATGCTCCACAAAGCTGCTTTCAAGGTTGCACTAAAAGCAACCCCAACAACATGAAAAATTCATACAGCGATGCCTATTTGGCCCGACCTGGGTTCTCCAGGGTCTGCATGCCTGTTTGAAGTTTGAGAATCACCATCTTTCCCCAAAGATCAAAAATATCTAACCCTGTTTGACAATTTTCAAAGCAACCCTCTCTGCACTGACTCCTGCACCTGTTCACCAAAGAACAAAACAAAAGCAAATGTTATTTCAAATCCCTTCTTTACCCAGGACTCATGTTTTGAAATTTTGCAATGATCTCTGGTCTCTTATGGCGGCTATAGTCTTTTATCTCCCAAAGAGGAGAGCTGACAAAATAGAAGGCAAAGCCAGTGTGCATATAGAGGTTGGAAATATCCCCCCAAATCCTGTGTGATAAATCTCCCACTGATTTGCAAAGCAGATATTGCCATGTCATGTTGAAGGGGTATGGCCAGAGTTTGAGATAAGATGCAACCACTGGGGACATCCCATTGTTCTCCCCAGAATTTCAACAAGTGGAATTATGAAAGCACTTGAATCTTCCATCCCGTTATTCACTCATCTGATTTTTTTAAGAACAGCTTTCCAGTATGAACACATTAAATTTTAGCGATGCAGAAACTAAAGCAGGTTAGATTTGTAAAAGATTCATGAGGACGCATGTCTTATCCAAATTGTAATAGGCTTGGGCCACCAAGGGAAAAGAAACATCCCTTGAATGAAAAGTCGGACAAGGGCTTCTGGTTTGTTTCATAAATTTGAAATGATTCTATCCCTGACTCATGTTTTACTTTATTTTTAAGTCTTGGGAAGCCCTTTCACTATACTATGATTTTTTTTTAAATGACAAGTTTCTATTTGTAACCATTAGTTGGTCTTTCCACACAATTAGCTTGCTGGAAGGCCTAAGAAAGGAAAGAATATTCATGGAGCAAATGGAACTAGTGAGTGTTAGATCCGCAGGTTTGGAAAAGCCTCATGGATCTGTCTAGTCTAACCAAAGAAACCAGAGTATTCTTCAGTATGTCTCTCTTGATCTTCCTGATGAATATTGATTAAATGAGAAAAAAAAAACTTAGAGTTTTTCAAAGAGAATAGTTTCTTTGGAGCCTGAAAGTTAGCACAGCATCCAGAGGAACCAGGTTCAGTCCCTGCACCTACTTTGGTCCCCTAAACCCATTTGTGCAGAGCCAGATATGCAGATCCGGGAGTAAGTCTAAAGACCGCAGAGTGTTATACTGGGGACCAAAAACTATTTAAAAAATAATAAAATAAAAGTTACAGTTGTGATCTTGTTTGGCTCTTCTGAGTGACAATTCTTTAAAGTCCATGGGAGAGTGGAGTGATGTAAATAATTAAACATATGGGAACCAAGGAGACACCCACCCCAACACTCATTCCTGGTGAAGGCAAACAGTTGTATGTGTCTGAGAATATAAGCAAGACAGAAATATGTGTGTGTGTGTGTGTGTGTGTGTGTGTGTGTGTGTGTGTATCTGCCACATGCCCTAGGAAATCAAAGCTAGGACCTCATGCATATAATTGAGGTTTGAGTTCTATCAATGAGTTCATCCAGAGCCTAATTTGAAGACAACCAACACAAGCTATAACACAAGGGAGAGAATACAATAGCTTGGAGAAAAGTTTGGTTTGGGAGCCAATAGCCAATAGAACAAAGAGGTTGCTTTGGGTTGATGCGGGCTTGGAGGCACAAAACTCAATCCAAACCTTAGGGCCATCCCTTTCTCCTTCTCATCCCGCATTTCCTCTTTCTTGCTCTTCTCACTCAAATAGGACATGGCGGGGTAGGTACTATGAACTCTATTAAGACTGAAATTCCTCAGGCCCACAATTATATCATTACTACAGGTCTTGTCTGACACTCATTGCTGAGAGTGACCTTGCTAATCTTTCATGTGTGTTCTCTGCGTGTCTCCCTGACAGCTGTGTTTTAAAAAGACAGCCTCAGTTTCCCCTTTACCAGCTGCTGTGAGAAGTCCAATTTTTGACTGTCCCCATCCCACATTTTTAAACAAATTACAAAGCATGCTACCTGTGAGCTCAGGCTCACCGGGAAACTAAGATAATGGGCAAAACCTAAGGCAAATGGTCAAACCCAGAAGACTCAGACCAGCTGATAAGGAATGCAGAGTCTTAAAAAGATTTTAAAACTTTATAAAGTCTATACAAGGATTCAGTTTTCCTATAAAATACTCAGGAATGAGCTATATTAATTCAGTCCAATGATAAGTTCCTCCCCACATGGGAAGTTCATTCTCCTTTCTCCTCTACTTTCTATAAATATTTCTACCTTCTGAGTATGTTTATTACTCAATATTTTCAATATTGAAAATATTGAAGAACCTGGAAATCATGAACCAACACAGAGACCGTTCTTGAATCAGGCATTGTTCTAGGGCTTGGGAATTGAACTGGATTCAGGGACCCAAGAAAATCTCAGGTCCTGTGGGAAAGGGTGCATGTGCTCAGGGTTTGAAGACCTGGTAGGAAGGCCTAGGAGGTGCAGTTGGTCCAGCCTCCTCTCCTCATAGGGAGGGACTCGGTTTAGCACCCGCCCTGCTGACTCAGCCCCCACTCACTCTCACTCCAGGCTATTGGCCTCAGGTTGGAAGTTACAGGAAATCTTGAGGCCTCCAGCGGGTTATTTATAGAAGAGTTTATAGGGTTCTTCCACAACTCAAAGAAGGAAAATCAAACAAATGTCACCTTCATTATCACAGTAACTAAATTCCACTCTGAAAATAGAAACTGGAGTCTTGAGCCAGTAACTAGCAAACCAGTCCACTAATGTATCTGTGTTTTAGCACATATTAAATTTATTTCACATTATCTCAGGTTTTGCCTCCTCAAGAGAATTTTCCCTAATTATATCCACCACTATTTCCAGGAACTAATGTTGCAGTAATGAACTATAAATGCTCAATTTCCCATTCTTATGCTTTTCATTCTTTCCTTCTCTTCCTTCTGCAGTCCTTCTTTTTATACCATTTGTTTTTCCTTTCTTCAT